>KN886000.1:0-14282 GCA_000934455.1 Apostichopus parvimensis
AATAACTTTACTCTTGTTTGCTCTTCTCTAGGATCGTTCAAGAGAATTTTGCCGAAATTTTTTAACCTTTATCCTTTGGCCAAAGGGGGATTCACGATAGCTAGGGGTCAAGGGATTTGGAAGGATTGACCAGCTCAGGTCAAATTGGATCCCATAATGACAGAATGACATCTTCAGAATGACTTCATTGTGGTCCAAATCAAATTTATGACTGGCACAAGGGGTAGGTCAAAAGTTCTTGGAGCTGGGGAAAAACAAAACTTCTTTGTAAAATGGTCACAGTGCCTTTTATATTATTTTTAGTTCACAGATTATTTTAACAGACATCTTCACTGTGTTGTTTACTACTATCTGGTAATAAAAAGACACACATAAATATATACAGTGCTCTAATACCTTAACAAAAGATTATCTGTGCAAAGATTGGTAATGGTTGCTAATTTGTGGATATGTTCAGTACTGTTGAAAGTGCTTTATAGTTTATACACTGCAGTTCTTGTTAATACCATAGAAATAAATTAAGAAGACTACTGCCACTTCCCCACCACTTGTATATGATTTTACCATTGCCGGACTTGATATATGACTTGATGTCCTATTCAAAGGGTACTATTCCAATATATGATTTGATACTTGTGGTTAAGTTTCAAATCAATTTGAAGTTTCTTAAAGTTTTCTCTGACAGTCCTAACTTTAAAAAATGAAGGTTATATAGTTTCATGGGAAAGAGAACGAAACAAGAGACAAGGTATCATACAAGTTATCCAAGTTGACAACTACTTATTTCAGGTCACTTTATGTTTTGGTCACCTTACCTCTAGGCAACCGTGACAACCTCCCTCCTGCCTTATAAGTACTATATATTCAAAGCTATTCAAAGCTATACAAGTCCCTTTTAGACGTACTATTAGTAAACACACCATTCAGTAGGAAGCAGTGTTTCTACCAGGTGTATACTACACACATGTCAAGGACAAGCAGTCCATACTTAACTGCAGTTTAGTTCCATCAAGTAATAGGTTGTTATTTAGTGAGCCAATATGGGTTTTACATGAGATGGGGTGGGGGGGGGGGATACATGCAAACCCATCATGATGTGCGGTACATAGTATTGTCTATACACACAGTCGAAAAAAAACCCACCTAAGTATTTTTTAAAGCCAACGAAGTTATCATCGGCATCGGGCGATGATGACAACGGGATGACGACGATGACCTCTAGTTGTAATCCAGGATCAGGTTTTATAACCAGTGGAATTTAGTTCAATTCACCTGGAAATGAGGTTAATATATTCCATATATTGCAGTATTGGTAATCCCCCAGGTGTAAACTGCTTTTAACAAACAGGCTGCTGCTGGTATATAACACTCATGGTTGTTATACTTTATCCCAGCTGGTTCTCAGCACTGCCTATCATACCAGGGAAATCCAAAGCCTAGAGTAAATAATCATTCCCGGTTGCAGGTTAAACAATTTCAGGGGTCTAGTGTCAAGAGATTTTAATGACACATTGGGGGGAAGTTGTCCTCATACCAGGTTTGAACCTGAGAATTGGTCAGGTGACCCAGGTTATTCAAGTAGAGGGGTGCGAGAGAGTGGCTCTCTTTTAGTTGGGGTGTCACTAGAGTGTGGTCTGTTTAATATGGTCTGATTCTGATTTGGACAGACAAATTGTCTAAATTTTATGGGTTTTATAGGCTTTGAGGATGTATAATTCACAAGTGTCATAATTAGTAACAAAATGTGGAACATTAATGTAAGTAAACTGTGAAAGTTTGGAATAATAAATCAGAAGTGCCTTCCAAATAATATTATGTAAATCCTGTATGGGTAACAGTTTCAAAATGTGGAATTGCCTCCAAAATATGTTATAGATAATGGGCAAAAATTTTCACTGTTTAGTTACACTTTACAGAGGTTAGACTCTGTTACGCTTTACACAGGTTACATTTGCCACTGGCTGCAGCGAGGGCGTGGAAGTATTAGTTAATTTTTTTTCCTTTCTATTTTTAAAAACAAAAATCATTGCCAAATTTCACAAATTCTGATGTCTGTGGAAACTTTGGAGGGTACGTGACAGGAAGAAATAGGTAACAAAATAGTTTCAAAGTTTCTTATATTTTGAAAATATTGAAATTTTAAGAGTAGAAATATTGGAAGTCCCCCCTTCTCCCCCCCCTGCCCAAAAAAGGAGGAGGAGGTTCTTTAATTCCTTTTGATGGAATAAAATTATTACTATGTGTGAGTATAATGTTTTACTTTCTAGAAGGAATAAGCAGACAGTGACTAAAAAGTCGGCCAGTTTCTGATCTTTCATCTTCTTTATTTGTCTATCACAGTGATATATGAAACACACAAAGAGCGTTGATGGTCAAGGGCCTCCTTCGAAATATTGTAATCATTCTTAGCTTTTTAATTCCTGGTCAGGCTGCTGTGAGGAGGATCAACTAGATTTTCATCTTTGTCAATTGTAGTAGCACTTCTTCTGGTCAGGCCACTGCCCTCCCCTCCCTAGTCAAAGCAACAACAAAGAAAGAAGGAGAAAAAAAAGATGTCCTTTCAAAAGTGATTGAATTGAATAGTAGATCTTTTGAGCTACTATACAAGCCATCATTACCACAAACATTTAGAAGCCATTGAACTCTAAGAGTGAATAGAATGTATAGATGAGAGGTGTGACCTTAGAAGACCCATTTGCTTGTCAATCAACCAAGGATGGGGAACTTGAGACTATTCAGAGAGGACAGATTCACAGCCAGTTATAAGCTAATTCTTCTATTGTAGTACAGTCTACCTGGTAGTAGTAAATACCACCTACATTGGTTAAGTTCAATATTCCTCTCATTGTATCCTGATGTCTTGAGAAGAATGTAACACATGTGTTTGAAAAAAAAAAAAAAAACATGTTGAAAAGTAGCTAAAATTGAGTTTCCTAAAGTGTATCTATACAGCAATGCTCCTCAACTTTGTTATTCACAGTGTGATGATATTGGTAGGATAGGTGGTAATTGAGATAATGACAGCCTTGTATTATTCTCCCAGCAAATGTTTAAAGGTCATCATCATCATTATCAGTATCTCCTCACAGATTTTAGCAAGCCTAATATTGCTAGCAAGTATATATCTTTCGATAGAGTTTCTGATCCATGGAGTTATTACAAGCCATTAAGGATTGTTAAAAATAGACAAAAGTGTGGATTAACCTGTTATTAGACTGGCAGTTAACTAAAATACTTGTTTAAGCATGACTGACAATTATTTGACATTCTAGCATATCTTGGGGCTATACTGGCAAACTTTATAGAACAGATAATTACAGACTTAATTGTATGCATCCCAATCATTAACATTTTTCTTTGCTAAATGTAGTATTTGTTACTTGAGGATTAAACTCTTTCAGAAACACATTTGATTTTCTCATAAATGATACTTTACCACCCACAATTTAGTATCCTGGATAGGATAAGTGAAAAGTATCCTTATGTTTGGGGTGGGGGGGGGGAGGGAGGGGGAAGAGGTCATCAGTAAAACCTCTGATTATACTAGAAAGTAAAAATAAAGTTAACTGTGAACCAGCTCCAACCATCTGTGCACTGTCACTTGGAATGCATACCGGTCATCTTATCATCTTAGTTAACATTTTCTGAATGTGTGATATTAAACTAAAATGGGGGGGGGGGAGACATTTTAAATTCTTTAGAGTGGGTATAGCATGTTAAAAATGGTGGGGGGGGGGGAGACGGTATGAGAGGCTATACTGATGACTTTTAGGTTTAAGATCTGGTGCATCATGAATTATTATTTGATTATTACATAAAATTAATAGTTACTCCTCTTCTCACCCATCAGTGCAACCCTCAGCATTATCTGTAAAGTCCGATGTCTACCATGCTGAGATCATTTCAGTTGAGAAGTGTCTTAGGTCCTAAAGACTCTCAAGTAATAATAGATCTAGTTCAACTTTCTAGCACAAATTAAGGGTTGTTGCATGTACTATATACACTGTCATGAGATCTGTTTTAATTCTGCCCTGCTATGAACCCTCTCTGAATCTCGGACAGAAATAAAAGACAAAAAAATAAAATATAAAACAAAATAGAACGAGAGATTGTTTTAAAATCTGGAAGAAATCCATCATTGCCAAAGGAAATTATGATGATTTCCTCAAAAACAAAACTAAAAAATTCAGGAAACCACAAAATTAGGACAAATTTAAAGCTTTATCAGTGATCTGTTTTTGTCAAACAGAAGAAGAAACAGGGAAATTGTGGATGACTCTGCCTGAGGAACTTTGTCATTTAGCCATTAGAGGCAGAAGAAGACGAAGAAGAAGAGTTAAACATTAGGCTGCTAGCTAGGGTACTGTTCATGTGGCAAAATAAGAAACCAGGACGGGGGAAAAAAAAGTCAAAACAAATTTGGAGAGCTTAAAATTAGACCTGTGTCACAAATATAGCTGCAAAGCTTTGGTTTTCAATCTTTTGGGGTATTTATCTATAATTCTGTTTCAATGAGCCGAAGTATAAGTTGAAGATGAGAGGAATATGCCGTAGAGATAATAGGGATTTTACTTGTAGGGGTAACTCTGAAAAATATTGGGACAGGGGTTAGAAGGCACATCAAACCCATTTCTTTGTCATTTTTTTTAGAGATAAGCAGACCAAAAAAAAAAGGGATTTGATATCATAATTTGTGAAATTCCTTGAATTGGTTGGAGATAAAACATTCCGCACCTCCACTTTGAGAAATTGTTATACATGAGTAAGCCTGGTACACATGTTTAATTACAAAATTGTGTGACATTTTACAACAAATTTATGCTGAATATTTTTCCACTTTCCCACACTTTCCCACAAATATTTGAAATTTCTTTTTCCATTCAATTTTTTCCCCAAGATCCTCCAAAATCTTTTGGCTACCCTATAATATGGATTGCGACGTCCCTCTCTGAATACCAGGGTTGTTTCTGCCTGGCATCTTTCTATAACCTGTTTACATGCACATATGTAGTGAATGGATAAGATTCAACACACACACATGTATGCTTCCCATGCAGCTGGAAGCTTATTCAAATGTTTCATGGCAAGGTCTTACATTTTGTCAATGATAAATGGAATAATATAGATTGTTTGTGGAGTGTGTGATCTGTCTAAAATGCCCCCTCAAAATACCACAGTGTATATGTACCAATACGTTGGATGTGTACTTATCCTGCTAGATTCTTTCAGGGTGAAGTTTTAGGTACACATTGGCCATTAGGAGGGTCCTTGTTATGCTCCCATTCTTCTTAATGGGTATTCCATTGTCCTTTGATATAGAGGGCATGAAAGACTTACTTATTACACAGAGGCATTCTTAGAGTCTTATATACATAGCAAGCAAGATTTGGTATTTCTTGGTAAACATGGACAGAACTGGCACTGTAACTGGTATATTTTATAGTAGTAGTACTGTTATGCACATCAGACTTGCTGTTCTGATACCTACCATGGTAATGTATAGATGGGAAATTATAAAGATAGCTCAGAAGGAGCAAGATAAGGGGAGTAGGAGGGGAGGGACTGGATGCTCGGGAAGTATTTTAGCAAAACCTAATCTCAAGTGAGATTACAATAGTCGACTCATGAGTTTTACAGACATTAGTACTAAAGTGCTATCATATCTAAAATAAATATCTGCTCCACCTCTCTGACAGACCTACTAGAGAGAATTATTTAAGGAGCTTTGAGGAGGAATTGAGGGCAGCATATATATACCAGTATCCCCGGGTAACTACCCTACGAAATTACTCAAGGAGAACAAAAATAATTATGTTGATTTTACCCAGAAGTTGGTATTAAACAAAGAGACCTCAGTCGGTCTATTCCAAACTGTACCGTATTATCTGACCATTGTCACATTCCTAGCATATTTTGGGATTTATTTTAAGTAGGCCAATATATCGATTGTCATTTACGGTCAGTGTCCCAAACAACAGAATTCTCCCCATTTTAACTTCAACATGTCTAATTCTCCAACATGGCAGCAGAAGAGATAAACATCTTTGAGACAGGAAGCTTTATGAAGTCGTCAACCTCTTCTAACGGTTTGATCATGGTGTAGATAAGATGATATGAGTCTTTGAGGGTGGATATATAAGACCTGGATATATAATACCTGGAGGAGATCATTGCCCTAACACCTGCATCACATATGGTCGGGCTTGCCAGAGAAATGATCCACACATACTACTAAAACAAAGAATGTTTGACAGGTCGCATCCTTCAAATGATTTAGAAAGATGGAGAGGGGTATGGGGGGTGTGGGGGGTATGGGGATGGCTTCAACCTAAAATTAGGCCAAACATGCAAATAAGAATAATCACAGTAATGCTCACAAAGTCAGTTTATCAAATGTTAGAATGTGTGATCAGCTTTCAGGATGATGATGATGTTATAATAGTACCGATGGCGGTATAAACAGGGCGCTGCGTTGGAGGTAGCAGCTCCCTGGTATAAATGTCCCCATGGTATCTCAGCTTGTGGTATATGCTTGGTCAGAGGATTAGAAAAATCATTAGAGAAATGTTAAGGTATATTGGCAGAGTAGTTGAGGTGATCTTGCATTATTTGTTAACATATCATATTAACTGAGAGTCATGATCTTGAAGGGGGGTGGGGGGCAGGGTGGGGGGTGGGGGGTGACTGACATATCTGGTAGGGAATATCTATTTGTGGGGTGTTATTAGTGTGCTCCTTTTGTGTTAGTCATTTGTGTGCATGTAGGGATTATATACTGGATAGGAAGGGGGAGGGATAGGTATAGGAAGGGGAGGGAAAGGGAAAGGTAGGGAAGGGGAGGGGAGGAAGAACAAGGGAAGGGGGAGACAGTGGAGAGTTAGACTGGAAATTGAAGAGTAGTGGCATGTTATATGTAAAGGATTAACTTTGGAAAAGATCATATTAAGTAAGTGAACCATATAAGTTAGATATAGGCCTAGTGCCATAACTTACAATTACAACCCCCACCCCACCCCCATTTGACAGCTAGTGGTTAGCATCCTTTGGATATAAGTTTGTGAAGGTCTTTTCTGTCATCAACACAATAATTAGATATAATCTACTTATACATAGGTTAAATTCAATGGTTTTCATGTATACATGCCGCTGGCAAATTCCATATATTCCTGCAAACATTTGATGTTTACAGTGGTATAGTAATTTGTTTAATACGGTCAACTATTTTTATCATATACTGACAACTAGTTGAATTCTAAATACATCCTTGTTTTTTTCAAAAGATGATTTGGTATGAACCATGATCTTAGCAGCACTCAATTATCCACATCTTCACTCACAAATAGCCATAGGCAATGTTCTCATTCTGTGAAGGATATATATGGAAAAGAAAGTGCATGTCTTTGGTCATGTTAATGCACTTTTCCTTCACATGTTACCTTCAATGTATTGCTGCCTGCCTAACATGATACAGAAGCTGTCTGAAGTGAAACCATTCAATAATTGATTACCATATGAAATTGAATATTGAATATTCAGAATTAAGTTAGACTTAATGGAACTGAATTCATTTGATTGATAGTGTTTCATGGTCAACAGTATATTGTCTATAGAATTATTCTAAAAAGACCAAAAAAAATAAAGGAAAGAAAAGATAAAGTACATGTGCTCAAACTATAACGTACCCCATGTTTCGTCCAGCCACCATACAGGGAGCATTTATCATTACAAATACATATAATGATTAAACATATGACGATTAAATTTTGAGTCCTATCAACATCTGATCAACTTTTTAAAAATATTGCAAGCAAAACTTAAACCCTACCCGAGAGCACGTTTGGAAACTTTCAGAAATTTTGTTGGTATCATATATTTGTTAAAAATTTGGCGCTGTGTATTTACCTACGGTAACGGCCTTTACGAACAAGTGTAGTAGCTCTGTTGGCCAGCTACACTTGTAAGCAAACTGCCAACCTACTCTATGCATTGCTTCAAGAGGCTACTTTCCCCTCAAGTGGAGACTCAAGATTCAGCGCGAGTAATGCAGGAGTCGGAGAACAAACTCTTCTGTGACTATATACCTCACTGCATCATCCATCTGTTTGCTGGCAGGACTATGGAGAGCCCTTGAAAAACTAGACTTGCAAATCTGGCATATATTTAAATGAGATTCCTCTTTCAACAGCCTAACGCTTCTTTCTTGGGATGTCCAGCGAAGATTAAACATCACCATTTTGTTTGTTTTTTAGATCCAAGCTTTCTACTCCCCATTGAAGGTTTATCTTTATTTATGCCCGGAAACTTTTGAGTCTTCTCCGACTTGGTGCTTGATGAGCTTTGGGGGTTTAAAATCACATCCTTTTTAGATCCTTCAGACAACAATCCTACATGTCTGTGCATAAAATATTCTGCTTTTATTGTACTACTCAGATTATCCCATTTTTTTTTTTACCCCCCCCAAAAAAGTTCCCCCCCCCCCCCCCCCCCTCCGTAGAAAAAGCAGATTTTGGGAAAATCATTTCAATGTTTTGTTTTCCCACCAGCTAGTATTCGGGGAGGTCTAGCCGTTAATCTGCAAGTGAGGACATCAATGGAGTAGAGATTGTGTATATTGTGTATATTGTGATTAGTATAACCATGGAGCTATCTGTTTATAGCTCCATGGTATAACTGAAGCACCACTGTAGAATCCCTGTTTTGTGCGAGAATCGAATCCACTAAAGCCATCGGGAAGATTATTTCCTTAGGAAAATGAAATGCTATGCATGAACTCTACATATGTATCTCTGGGCCTTATTTGGATCCGATCCGAATTCTGAAGCATTTACAGAACAAAACTGTTTCTAAATTCCTTTTGATCCAGAATTTCCAATAAGGGTTGATCCAGAATTTCCAATAAGGGATTTAATTCGGGGCAACATTCTAAAATCAACCTCCATGTCGGATACCGCCCTCTATATAGTTAGTGTAAGCCTGGCGTGAGCCATGCGAGATTGAGACCGTCGTGCAGTAGTGTTGTTCATTGTGAAAATACAGTCACTGAAAAGATATCTTGATAATATCACACTAACATCATCATAATCTTGCCTTACAGCCAAACTATATTATTTCATTTTTTGATTATTTTTATAAAATGTTTAGTCTGAGCATTTGATTATCACACTTTCTTTCTTATTTTTTTATCTTTCTCATGATTAATCATGTCGTTCATAAAATATGAAATCCTTGACCATGATTTAAACCCGGGCGTATTTTATGAGTCAATGTTATTTAACTTCTTGTACCTTTTGCATTCCTTGTCTGATAGTCTGATGTCCTTGTAATTCAAAATTAACGAAAAGTAATTGACACAAGAGAGAAAAGGTTGGTGAAAGGAGACACCGAAAGTACAAATTCACTAAAAGCTCTTATTTTATCACCTCCATAAATATCAAAAACACTTCTGAGAGAAGAAAAAGTAATTCTCTCCACCCCTCCCCCCCCCCCTTGTGCTATGAAGATGGTAAACCTTATTTGGTAGACAAGATGAGGTCAAAGGTTACAGCTCCAATTTGCCTTTGATATCTCAGCTGGAATAGAAGGAATTTTGACCTGATTTAACCTTTGAAATCTGAACCAGAGATGAATCAGCAAAAGCATTAATTTTGGTGTTTATGAAGGCTATAAAAGTGTCATCCTTGTACCTAGGCAGGATACACTGCTTGGTGGTGAGAAACAACAACTCATAATAGGGAGTTACTACTGTCCAAGTAGCAGCTCATCGCTCGCTCATACACGCTCCTCCTGCTTCAGGTCTCAAAAGTAAGACAAATGTTCTGTCTCGTACTTGCCGGACTATCTTCTGGAAAAGCATCTCAGAATATGTCATTTCCTCTCTCTCTCTCTCTTCTCCCAACTAAGAGCTTCCTAAGTCAAAATGTTAAGAATGGTTTGACCAGGGAAAATAAAGCAGGTTAGACATGCCTAAGTTGCTGAACGAAAAAGTAGCTAGGCTCGACAGCTGTCATTCATTATTTCATTTTCTTCATGGGTTATGCTTTATGCAGAGGCTAAACATTGTTAGCTAATTGGATTTTCATTATTCTGAGAGAAACATTGATAAATTAGGATATATCAGATGATCAATCCCCTATATAATTATGTAACAAACCATCCCCTCCCTCCCTTCCCTCCCTCCCCTCCCCTTCCTCCCCCTCCCTAGCTCTCCCCCCATCCAATCAGTGGATTAATGTACATGTCAAGATTATCCCCCATCCAAAGATTATCCTTAGCCCTATATTTCCATCAATCCTAGAAGCTATCAATCAGACATAAGATATGAAGGTTCCTATTACCACTTTGTTACTAATCATTTTTTTTGTCGTCGCTGTTCTGCCAGTCAAATCTGAAAAGGAGATATAAAAAGTTCATATTGGAATATTAAAAAAAGTTGGAATGCACCTGAAAGTCATTTTGTTTACCAGCAAGACATCATCATAAAATAATATACTTTCAGTTCATGCTTTACAACATGCCAGAAGAGTGGAAAGACTTTTTAGTGATGGTCAGATGTATGCCACATTTTATAATAGTTTGATGGCAAAACATTCTAGATTGAACACCTGTTTTTTCCTTTTGGGGGGGGGGGGGATGGGGGAGGAGGGGATGGTTGGGGTTGGAGAAATTTAAATCGGTCAGCCGATGTTATTCGATCAAAATTAGCTTTATCAGGAAATAGGAGAGGGAATAGAAGTTACTGAATTAGACTTGAAAACAGAAATAGAATAAAATTGGAGATATAATTTCCTAATTTGGTTTTGCTATTCAAGTCATCCATCCTCATCTTTTCCACAAGGAGTTGATACAGATCAATGTGCACCCTAGATATTGATCACCACCTTTCTTTTCTTTTTACTTCTTTGTCGTAATCACATCCTCTACCCGGTGCTCCCCTCAGAAATTTTTCCTCTCCTTCTAAGATTTCTAACATTGTACCTCAAATATGGAGAGCCAATTTTGAACGGGCTGGTTTAATATGATAAATGTAATAACAGATTAAATCAGTTTGGATTAATATCACAAGTAGCTCTGTAAAGTCTTTTTCTTTAAAAGGCAGCTGCTTAGTTTAACTTTCATTTGTCTCATTTTCTAATTCGGGGTGATGGAGCAATGAAGAGGGAGGAGCATGTGACTATTTTAGTCATAATATCACTCCAGACGGAATGTCCAAGGGTGTCATCAGCTTTCCAATAGGCTACATAGGTTTTGACTTTCTGATATTAATTGAGTTTGATTGATCTCATACAAAGAAAAAAAACTGAAAGTAATTAGGGATCGTAATTATTAACAGTTGTTTGCTTCGATCACAGTGCACCCTTCGGTTGAACTTTGCCTTAAAAAGGTTGCGGGAAAGACTTTTTCGGAAGTTTTCAATAGACGTCTCTGCATAATGTTGACGGAGACCTGTATAGAGGGTCATGTTTGATATAACCTGGGTGAAGTTTAATATTTATAAGAGACTTGGGTATATTACAAGTCAGTCAGTAGGGATATGATGAGGTCCTGCCATACTTGGGTCTGTGTCATATCTTATTTGGGTGCAATGCATCTTTGTACTCTGGTAGACAGTGTAGTTGGGTAGGTATCATTGTACTTGGGTAGGTTTATTGTACTGGAGTAGGTATCATTGTACTTGGCCATGTGTGATTGTACTTGGGTAGGTAACATCGTTCTTGGGTAGGTATTATTGTACTTCAGCAAATGTCAATGTACTTGAGTAGACTGTGTAATTATACTTGGGTAGGTGTAATTATACTTGGGTAGGTGTAATTGTACTTGGGTAGGTGTAATTGTACTTGGGTAGGTATTGTTCTTGGGTAGGTATTATTGTACTTCAGCAAATGTCAATGTACTTGAGTAGACTGTGTAATTATACTTGGGTAGGTGTCATTGTACTTGGGTAGGTGTAATTGTACTTGGGTAGGTATCATTGTTCTAGGATAGGTGTTATTGTACTTGGGTAGGTATTATAGTTCTTGGATAAGTGTTAATGTACTTGAGTAGACTAATTATACTTGGATAGGTGTAATTGTACTTGGGTAGGTATCATAGTTCTTGGATAAGTGTTAATGTACTTGAGTAGACTGTATAATTATACTTGGGTAGATATCATTGTTCTAGGATAGGTGTTATTGTACTTGGGTAGATATTGTTCTTGGGTAGGTGTTATTGTACTTGAGAAGACTATACTTGGGTAGATATCATTGTTCTAGGATAGGTGTTATTGTACTTGGGTAGATATTGTTCTTGGGTAGGTGTTATTGTACTTGAGAAGACTGTAATTATTCTTGGGTAGATATCATTGTTCTTGGATAGGTATCACTGTTCTTGGATAGGTGTCATTATACACTTGAGTAGACTGTAATTATACTTGGGTAGGTATCATTGTTCTTGGATAGGTATCACTGTTCTTGGATAGGTGTCATTATACACTTGAGTAGACTGTAATTATTCTTGGGTAGATATCATTGTTCTTGGATAGGTATCACTGTTCTTGGATAGGTGTCATTATACACTTGAGTAGACTGTAATTATACTTGGGTTGGTATCATTGTTCTTGGATAGGTGTCATTATACTTGAGTAGACAGTGTAATTATACTTGGGTAGGTATCATTTTTGTTGGTTCGGTGTCATTGTACTTGGGTAGATATCATTGTACTTAGGTAGGTGTCATTGTACTTGGGTAGATATCATTGTACTTAGGTAGGTCATTGTATTTTGATCAGTATCATTGTCTCCTTGTCCTTCATGCCATTACTTGTTGTGGTTGATACATATTTTTAATTGACACACAGTGAACTTACATTCTTCTTAGATCTTCTACATACATGATAAACTGCAAGGCTCAATATGAACAGTCACTAAAATATTAATATTTCTCAAATTAATTCATTTTATCACACTAAATGTTTACCAGATTTTGACAGACTTCTGCAATACATTTAAATAGTTATGGTCCATCGTGAGTTCACAGCTGTATGCAATCCCAAACAAAACAACATGCAAAACAGCTTTGTTGTCATGGCAACAAGATACATACATCTTGTTTATGAAGCCTTTTGTTTTTATTTTCAGATCTGTATATAAAGTACTCTACATCACTTTCTTAATTATATTGGTGCTAAAATCAGTAACTCACAGTACTGACGTTTGAGCTTGACTTTTATGAGAGCATTGAATCATAGCTGTAATTTATTCCTTGTTTTTTGATCCCCAGGACAAATGTTAAATTCTTGTTGCCATTATGCCATTGTGCGCCATAATTGCCACCAAAGTCGTAAATTTACACCCATGCAGTAATATAAGCAGTTGCTAAAAGCCATTTCCCCAGATTATACTTGAATTTATATAACTTTAGATCAGCTAGCTATTAAATGTTGAAAAGAGTCAGAGGCTCAAATGGGAAGGAGTGAAGGGAGACGGACAGACAGACAGACAGACAGACAGATGGAAGGACGAACGGACGGACGTGTGGGAGGTGGGGGTTGGCAACCATATCGAGAGTAAATAATACATGGGGCGAGGAAATAATTACCACTGGAGTCTATTTAACATTGTGTGTCCTATGGCAGACCATACAGTCCATTTGACATTGTGTCCTATGGTAGAGTAGAGTATATTTCACTTTGTGTGTCCTATGGCAGACCATGGAGTCTATATGATCACATTGTGTGTACTTTGGCAGACTATGGAGTCTATTTGACATTGTGTCCTATGGTAGACCATGGATTCATTTAACATTATGTGTCCATGGCAGACCATGGAGTATATTTTACATTGTGTCCATGGCAGACCATTGAGTCTATTTCACATTGTGTGATACAATGCTGCCCATACTTACGTGCATTTCCCTCTCAGCGTACAATAGGACTCCATGACAGCCGACCAGTTTGTGATGTTTGATCCACGAAAGACTTGTGTTATGAGCTCTGTAACTTAGAGCTTCCCATGATTGCATTAAAATAGACCCAGAAGGGGTTTTTACGCTGGCACATTATACGCCTGAACTGACAAAAAGTTCAACTTCAGAACTACTTATGGAATATTTCCCCTTCTAGACGGATGAATCGTCCTAGTATTAACTTAGTCATTTCTGTTAATACCTCTAAAGGTAATTACCGGTACTTGGGGTTGGCCCAGTTTTTATCCATCTCTGCTCGTGAATGATCTGTACGGGTCAGCTACGTAAGTCGTGCAGCTGCCGTTAACGTCGTCGTGGTTGCCTCTGTTTTGTACTGGCATT
>KN886001.1:0-18001 GCA_000934455.1 Apostichopus parvimensis
TTTAGTATTAAAAAGAGGTTTTTAATAGACACATTAATTCAATGCAATTAAACAATAATGAATACTATGGATCTTTAGGGCATTGATGTCACTTTGCAAATTTACATACGTCAGTTATATTGTCGTTCAAAGCTGACGAATACTTCAAAGTTATTGAATCTCTATATACTAACAAACAGATGGTTGGATACAATGATGTAGATAGCTTATACGTTACAGGGATTGGGTGAATGGAGAGTTGTGAAGCTTATACAGTGCCAATTATTGACATGCGATATTATCACGAACATATGTTTTGTGATTATAAAAACGTAAGCGGAACAGGGAGCCTGTTTCACCTACATAATTACTCTCTTTACAAAGAACACATTAGAATATGTAAATGGCATTGCCAGCATCACAAGCGAGGGAAGTGGTTCCGATCTTAGACCATAGTCAACATTATGAATTTTAAGCACATTGCCCAGGGTAACATAGAGGCATATTTGGGCACCAAGGTTTTTCCGCAACGAAAATTACTTGCCGAAGTGGAAAGTGGGTATTAAGGAAGTCTGGAGGAAGTGAGTAGAAATCTAAGGTTGGGGGTGGACGAAAAGCTAAATCATCGATGGGGGTACCTTCAACGATCTTCCTATACAGACTGAATTTAATGAAGAGATTTAATGACGCAAAATCTTGTTTGATAGAGCTCATAAAGTGTCATATAAGCCGTAAAATAATCTCTTTTTTGGAAATATAACCAATGCCTCTTATTGAAACTGCAAGCAAGTAAACCGGGTCACGAGAATATTTGACAACAGTTTTCCCAAGACGCTTTATGATAAATATGGAAAACATTCGAGGCACGTAATTCATTAGAAACAGATGACGCACGGATGTATATGGAGAGAAGCTATAAGCTATAGAAGATATGTTGAGTTATCATAACCGATCTATTTTATGTATGTGTATAGATGTATGATACCCGAGGGAGAGAGAGAGAGAAAGAGAGACAGAGAGAGAGAGAGATGGTATATGAACAAGATTAGGGTAAACCACTGTTTAATAATTAAAAACTTTGCAGATGAAACAGAATATAATGGAATTTTAAGAATGAGGCCAATGATCTTTGAACTGGCCAATATCAAAAACTATAAATTTCGTTTAGATATTACATACAGATGCATCACGGAAGAGTTGCGCTATAATATTCTGAGTGCCATTCTGGCATTTTAAGGGTATCTCTGAAATTTGATGGTGTAAAGTTAAAAAGTTAGACTTCTTTACCGTTAACTTTGTTATAAATGCACAAGCTTTGTTATAAATGCACACGCTTTGTTATAACTGCTCAAGCTTTGCTATATATAATTGCACAAGCTAAGTTATAACTGCACAAGCTGTGTTATAACTACACAAACTCTGCTTTAACTGCACAAAGCTCTGCTTTAACTGCATAAGCTTTGTTATAACTGCACAAGCTTTGTTATAACTGCACAAGCTTCGTTATAACTGCACAAGCTTTCTTATAACTGCACACGCTTTCTTATAGCTACACAAGCTTTGCTATAGCTGTATAAGATTGTTATAGATGAACAAGCTTGTTATAATTGCATAGGCTTTGTTATAACTGCATATAGGCATTGTTATAACTGCACAAGCTTTGTTATAGCTGCACAATCTTTGTTATAGCTGCACAAGTGTGGTTATAGCTGCATAAGCTTGTCATAGCTGCGAAAGCTTTGTTATAACTGCACAAGCTTAGTTATAGCTGCACAATCTTTGTTATAGCTGCACAAGTTTGGTTATAGCGGTATAAGCTTGTCCTATCTGCATTATAAGCTTTGAGAAAAGTATAGAGATAATTCGATCTCCATGATTAAGAATCATAAGTGAATTAAGTTCCTCTATTGGTTGGCTGTTTCTAATGTACTTGAGAGATGCACATACTATATCGACCTTTGAAATCATTGTGATTTGATAAGGTTTACAGAGAGAGATGAAAACACTGTGAAATGCCTTGATAAGTCTACAACAGTACCGGAACAGAAGCTCATTGTTTAATCCTCTGATAAAAATATGCAAGACGATATCCTCTTAAATCTGGAGCGACTGTAGCGACAGAAAAATTAGACTAAAGAATATCGATTTAAAAATCAAGCACCGTGGCTAGTACAAAATATTGCTATTATATGCGAGTACGACAGATATTATTGTTTCAATCCATTGTTTCTTCGCAATTTATGATAGAACAACCTTTGTGACGTTATATTCATGTCTTTTATTTAAATTTTTCTAACTGTACAATGAATCTTTGTCTTTTCTTTAGTTTGACGCAAATAAATACAAACTATTGATTTCATTTTAAGCTTGAAATACAAACGCCAATTCAATTAACATATTAACTTTCTTTTTCTTTGATAGTGCTACAATTGAATTTACTTCAAACTATGCTTTTAAAGTTTTAATCGAGCTCTAGTTCATGCTTTCAAATCACCACTTTATTTTGCTCATTATAAAATATTGAAATAAGTCAATAGTCAACGTTTTACTCTTTAAAGTTCGTGTGATCCCACGTGTGCTACCACTTATTCCATGGGATCGTGATCTCATCATAAAGCCGTGTACGTGTCTCCGTGAGTCTTGACTTCATAATTAAACGTAAACAACTCGACGACAGAAAATCGACTATTTATGGATAATGATGGCAACAATTAGGATTACAATTATGTGACATAGAAATGATTATTAATTTTATTTCTGTGCAATGAAAACTACTGGGGTAAACACTGCTCCCCCCCCCCCCCCTCTCTCTCTCTTCTATTTGTTTTAATAAGATTTGGATTTTTAATTTTTTATAAATTAAAACTAGATGCACTATTTGGCATTTATGTGTGTCTTACTAAAGGAAGAAAGATTTATTGCGCCAGTTTGATTGACTTTAATTTCTGTTATCTTATTTTGTGCCATATAACGTCTGATGTTACATCGTGATGTATATCCACACGCCGTTTTTGTACGACGTTTAATTCTCCCATTTGAAGTGTCTGTGAAGGGAGGGGGAGGTTTGGGTCGGAGGGGATAAACAGGTGAACTTTTCAATATGACCAAATCGTCTGCCTCGTCTTCCTATAACTTGTCACCCTCCAAGCAATATCAAAATATTCGAAAATCAACACAATTATAAGTAAATAAACAAAAAGCGATAATAATTTGTTTTCTTGAATATTAAATGACACCCATTATAACTTGGTATACACAACATGTAGAGAAGTAAACAATTGAGCTTTTGTACGTACCGGTTACCTTCATATCTATTTTGAATGAGGTTAAATAAAGATTAAAAAGAAAAAGTGGTTACAGCTTTGAAGAAAAAAGTTCCCTATATAAATCCATTCTCACTCATTCAAATATATATAAAAAATATATTGTAAGTATTAAAAGTTATACACATCGTATATTTCTACGCTGAAATGGAACCGGGACGTGATCGAAATCTTATAGCTATCGTTTTTTTGGGCTCTAAGGCAGCAATCTTCACCCACACTGCTTTACTCATGATTCTGTGCTTGCGGGAAGATTAGCATATAGTAACGACATATAGTCAAATTTTAATTCACATTAATGTGTCGCTTACGGAATAGTCGACTCCTGACATTAATTTTTACGTTAACCTATAGATTGAGAACAACAAGACCTGCAGAGAAGTGAAGTCACACGCTCATCAGAGGTTACTTTTATTCCAGATTAACTCTCGAAGATTGACAGTAATGAAAACGTTCTCTCGATAAGAGCTCATGGCTGAGATTGGGAAGAGTTCACTATAAATTACCTCTTCAGAAGTTTAATGAATTCTTTTCAACGTCTGGGGAATAAAATATCGAAATAGTGTTGACTGAATACAATACAGCATCGACCCAGTTGTTGTTGTTATCGTAACTAACTTGTTAGGTTCTCAATGCTCCATCAAAATTTGATCACCTGACCAAGTAAGAAAGAAAGAATGCCGAACACGTGACAAGCATCCCTGCCGACTGAGATGGTAGCTAGGTATATTTGGTACCTATGGGTACACTATAGCTGTGTGTATCGATATATATAACTCAAGATGATATTTTATGTACTGTTTGATGTGACTGTTTTAACTGTGCTTACATGTGGACTATTGAAAAGCTCGAAGTGCATTAGTTAATTTTATTAAACAAGATTCAATAGACTAACATCTTTAGTTTCAATTTAAAACTGTCACTTTGTACGTAATTTCAATAATTAAAAGGATTATTCCGTGTGCTAGAGTCGGTTGCTTAAAGTTGTTACGTATAATCTTCATTTTGAGGTCAAAATCCACATCTTTATAACACATACTCATTTATCCAGAGAGGAATGTCAAATATTTCTAAAAGCGAATTGCATTTCGATGAAATTCTAAATACAGAAAACATTCTCAACCTCTCAACCTATATAGCAAACGTTTTTTCAAATATATCACATTATAATCAACCAGACCTAATATAGGACGGTTAGAATAGGAACTATATGTTTTAAAGATTATCCACCATCACAGGACACTTTGATTAAATTCCTATATAGGCAAAGCAGATTCTAAGCAATTACAAAATGGTAACAACCATATCTCGAGTTTAGAATGTAAGAGGTGATTTTTCAAACTAATATTGTAGAAAGAATATGTTTGTCTTTCAGATAGGCCTAAGTGTTGCGTTGGCTGCCACAAGAATATCCGTTTGAATATTATGAGTTGTATGAAAAGAATAAGGTTTCTTTTTGCTCTTTCCCCTGAGGATTCAATGAAGAATTAAGATATCCGATTATTTTACCCAATGGGATATCGTGATATTAGACAATACACACAAGATTATATTAATGCGTCACGTCCAAACTATCGACGTCAAAGTTGACGACAATAGAAGTTAAATTTAAAGAGGATAACTATAAACGAAATACACAACGTCAACTACTTGATGAAATGATTAACTTGAAACAAGTTTTGAAGGAAAAAAATTACTGTAATGTTTTGTAATATATTTCACACGCAAAGTAGTCCCAAATTCAGCTTTTAATTTTACCCACCTTTAACAATGGCTGCACTAACTTTGTTTTTTACTTACTACGAACAATCCCCTCTTTTTGTAAAAAAAATCACTCTCCACTTGAGGGGAGGAAGATTGCCAAGTCGAGAGTAAAGTTGTATCCTCTTGATGCATCTACTCAAGAGGCAGAGTTAAGTGACTTTACGAAAACTCCTTTTTCCCAGAAGAAATCATCTCGATAAAAAGAAGGCTGAAGGTTAAAACATCAGTTATCTGTCATTGTTCTGTTTGGATCTCATTAGTGCAAAGAGCTTCTCGAACGCCTCTTTGTTTTGAAACAGAATACAAAATTAACTTTGGCTCTCGAGTGATACGGTACTTTAGAAAAGTCAACAGCCTTTTCGATGTGTCAAAAAACAAAAAAAAATTAGTTCTAGAGATTAGTAATGCGATGGGATTTTTAAGTGTCACCTTCTAAGTAACATAACCGTTAATGGGAAGAAGTTATATTTGTATATCATTCATTTTCGATGCTGAGTACTTTTCTTTAAGGTCAGACGGATAATTATTGTAAAGAGGAAGCCAGTTGTATAAGAATCTCATACACATAGTATTTTCGTTCAGTCTTCTTGCTAACATTACGACTAACACATTAATGTATTTACAATTGTATCGTGGCATTCTACCATGTCTTCAGTACCACCTATCAATGATAGAATCTTAAAGTAACTATAGTTATCTTTCGTGACCATTAGGCCTATCCATTTCTCATCCGCCGATTTCCAAGATTCACTGAGAAATATTTCACAGTGATGTGTTTGTTGTGGTTGAAAAGGGCGCAGTGTAGCCAAACGTTAAGTTCAAAGAGTTCAACCTTAATTCAAGCCAAGAATCTCGAACGGAAGTAGGCTAGAAGAACTACCAGTGTAAGAATATCAATATGTATCACTAATGACCACCAATAACCAAAAACAGCACAAAACACAAACAAAGAAACAAAGAATCCATCAAAGAACAAAGAAACAATAAATACAACGAAATAAACAGGGAATTCAATAAATTACAATTACAAACTGTCAGTATTTTTTTTGTGGTCGTGACTACGGTTGATGTTTGATTGACATATTAAGGCTACAGATAAAGTTCCTCGATAGGGTTATGTTGGCCTCTGACTACGTGAGAGAAGAAAACTTCTTGTTATTGACGAATCGGTTCATTAATCACGTCAAAACCTGCTAGAAGTGATCACAAATTTATTTCAAACACAGATAACATCAATTAAGGACCAGGAAAAAAATCAACTTGGGAAGAGTCTTGCTTGCCATGTTCCTCTCATTATATGGCCTTAAGTCTTTTGATGGTAGATAATTGGGGCTGAGAAGAGAAATCTGCTTTGACTTTAGCAGAAATGTTGGCATAGTATCAAAGATGTTTAAAGGTATACAGAAGGTATGAAAGATCTTAGTTAAGGCTATACGCTTTAACGGTACTTTCCTTGATCTGAGAAATAAATTATTTTCTTGACATTGGAGATCGATTTATCAATATCGTCAATAGATATGTTTGTGATGGCAGATATTCATATAAATACTTAATATGTTTTATTAAACAAATTTTGGATGTCATCATATGAGTGGATGGATTTCATTGCTACCGCTATATAAGTTTTATACCATTACACCATTGGCTAGAAATCTGCGTTTACGGAAAAATTGAAGCCGCTGTGCTTGTGGGATAATTTTGGAACTTGCTTTCGTCGTGGACTAACTTTGAAAACTGTCTTTGAAGTAATAAATGATATTGGTTGAAAAAATATCTTTTCATCTTTAAGACGAGGTGACTTTGTAAAAATTCTAGTGAAAAACCTTGTCATCGTGGTTTGACCTGCATTACGTATCACCAGAATCATCTTCTTTAACACATTTAATGGCATGCAGGTAGCGTTTGCCCGAAGGATCTTAACTTTAAGTGTTCGTCGCTGATGCTAACGCGTTCTTCGGAACTGTAGGGCTTCACCCCCAATGTGCAATTGAGCCTCAGTTTAACCAATCGTCTCGGCCGGCGTCAATTCCTCTCACAAACCAAAAATAAAATAATGTAAAAGGAAAGAAAACCTTAAGAGGATCGACTAGGTTTTAATTTCTGTCAGATGAATAACAAGGCGACCGGCAAATGCAAAACACATGATACATTAAAGGATAGCTTTAGGCAAAAACTTGAGTGTTGTGTAAGTGATAGTCTATCAAAAATGGATTATTTCGAGAGAGTGCTGGACAGAACATGCTGTGACAAGTAGGATAACAGCCTGTGACATTAAACCCAATAAAAGATTAAGAGAAATCGCCCGCACCCTATTTCCCACGAAAAAAGAACATCTACAACTATATAAGTTAATACGTGTTGGCAGGGTTCTATCTGTATGCAGGTGTTGGTATTTCGTATTTGCTTTTACAGATACATATTTCAACAACAAGCAAAGCTAAGAAGGATTAAATATTTGGAATTGATTGGAAATGAAATAGTACCGCAGTTCTTCTGCAACTGTTTCAATTTACTAACGTACAATCGTATATGCGTATCGGTTGTGTTATGGTAAATTACATTTTGAAACATACAACTTCATGACTAACTGTTGTTTTGGTCTTCAAAGTTCAAAGTTCGTAGTGGATGATTATCCCATGTCTTTCAAAAGCAGTTGTGATGCCTCGTAGAACATGTGAAATCAAAGCCAAATTTCAAATGTTAGTTGTAAATGGAAATGATGCTCTTTCCAATTTTCCCGACCAAACTCATTTTGCCGTAAATCTATGAATGGATATAGCAAATTAAGTTAAAATATTCAAAAGTTTGGTGTAAAAAAACTTTTCTCACATATCGATAACATATATCACTTCTACCGCTTTACGGTCAGGCCATTGCCATCAGATTCTATTCATTTCAACAGACAGAGATATAAGGAGAATGACCAAAAAAACGCGGATTAAGAGAGAAAATATAAGACAGGAGAGAATAAAACGTTGATAATACGGAAGATGGATTTGGGCATATTGAACATATGACAACTTGAGCTATGTAACTCTGACTTTTGGAATATTTTATTCTAAAGAAACTTCGACTTGCTTATTCAAAGTTGTCGAAGTACCTTACATCCCCGGTATTACCGGATGTCGCTAAAGACATTTGCCAGTAGCAAAATATTGACATGAGGTAAAAACAAAAACATGAGGCATTTTATTAAACACATTAACTCGATTAATTCCAAGCGACGTAAATATTTTTGCCGTAATTGTACACTGCATAAGAAAGAAAACGATTGTTGACGCACGAGACACAAGCATCATCACAAGCAAACTGGAATTTGTTTTTAAATTATTCAACTTTGACTTCGTTATTGGAAGTGAAGTTTGACTCTTCAAGCTTATAACCTACATTGTTATGAAACACTAAGTTGAAAAGTTCATTTCATCTGCGAATTATAGAATTAACGACGCAAAAGGATTAAAGGTCCAACAGAATTAAAGGAATTGGAACAGGTTATATAGTAGGAAGCCTTTTGTTGAAAATGATGTTTTTTTTAATGAAATTTTGGAAAGTTTCAGAGTATCTCCAGCCAGGTTTTTGTTTGGTTGTTTTTTGCAGGTCACAATAAAAAAAGAAAATAGTCTGTTAAAATTATTTCATTACATTAACAGTTACGCAATATATTGCGATGAAGTACCTGAGTGTATATATGTTACAGATGGAGTATTAATCTTTTCTCCAGACATTACCTCACCAAATACGTATTTGATAGTTGCATAGTTAATTTTCATATCGTCTCGTTAACAAGAATAACAAAACCGTCCCAGATCATGTCATATTTCTCATTTATGGAATTTATAATTACTCTTTCACTGAATTTCATCAATTTGAGATTTTCCATATCCGTATATGAAAGTATGTCTGGTGTTTATTTTGTTTACTTTATTTGTTTCCTCTATAATTTACCTTATACCCAGGTCGGAATGTTATAGACGTACCCTCAGTTTCATTTGAATAAAAATTACCTCTGAGATATGACAAAACGATTGATATCTAAAGGGTTCATTTTATTGTTTTAATGAAAATTTCAGAAAATTTGTATAAAATTTACAAATAATCTGCAGTTTGTAGTTTGTTACATTTATTCTGATAACACCGCCGAGAGTGATAGTCCTCTGGCATGAAACAATAGTTTACGTACTAGTTATAGCACACGACACACTTAAAGAAACAGATTTCATAACACGTTTATGTTAACATGTTAATACGGTGACATAAGACTGTGTGAAATGGATTTACTATGCCAATAGTTTACAACATCAATTGAAGGTCATTTGTCTCATTCTAGATTTGTATGTTTCAAGGTTGAATAAACCTGATTTAAGTATTTTCGTTTAAAATGCAATTTTTTTTGTATATAAAAACAACATTGTATGTTCTCGATAGATTAATAAAAGTCAGACAAATTTTCATCTAAATAACCTTGACGACGTGTCTACCTCTTCTGTCACCAGGAACATACATAAACATTAATCGTACTTCAAAGAACAATATTTTCTCCATGAAATATGCCACAGGACGTAGCTTTTCATCTTTAGTAAATGCAGGAAATGAACAACGAAGTTTTTTGAAACGATCTACCTCTGCCACGAGAATATTCTTTTATAAATCCTGCAAATAATCCTTTCATTTCAAAACAAAACCCCAACATTTAGCCTATAGACATTTAAGTAACTAGGCAGTAATTTACATATAGAACAACACATTTTTGGTTTCGTAATTCAATGCAACTAAAGTAACACGCGTGTATGCTTGGGTAAAAGCTGATGAAATAATTAAGTTGTCTCAGTGGAATCACTTAAGTTTCATTGCCATAGTTAATAACATCTATTTTTAAATAGTTTAAAGGACGCTTAAATCATTTTAAAACCAATTGTGAACATTTAAAATAGCCTTAAAAAAATTTACGACTACCCGTGACAATTTATGTCATATTTTTAATACTAAATATCAAAATACAATTACAGCCAAAAACGATGGAAATGAAATGACCGTGAATGTTGAAGGTAACTGCAAACGTAGGCCTATGTTCTGCTTCAGGTTTGTCTCCAGGAATGCAAAGATATTTTCATGAGAAGTGAAACATCCGCGCTTCAGGTTATTTAAATAATAATGTATTTTGCAATAAACAAAACATTACATATATAGTAGTCGAAATGAATAAATGAAATGAATATATTGTATTCATATTCTCGAAGGACTATTTTGTTTAGCTTTGTTGTCTGTTTACAACTAATAAAACCTAAATAAAGTCGTGGGTAAAGAGAGATGGACACTACTAAAATTACGACAATTTGCAATCCGACTATCTATAACCAAGGATGAAAAATGTTCTTATGGCTTGCATATTCAAATGTTATGTACCCAAAACTACCAACTCAAGCTTTTAAATGTTACTGCATGCATGTCGTTTCATGGAATAAAAGTAACACTATTTGATTCTGCTCAGAAGGAGCAGTTATATCTATGAAAGAAGTCCATGAATAAGAGCCCAGCTTGGTAATACCAATGGGTTTTTTCATTACCTGCAGAAATAGGTACCCACCGCACTTACAAAGGTATCTATGCGGAACAGTTATATCTATGGAAGAATTCAAAGAATAAGAGCCCAGCTTGGTGATACCAATGGTTTCTTCATTACCCGCAGATATAGGTACTCGCCGCACTAGCAAAGGTATTTATGCGGAACAGTTATATCTATGGAAGAATTCAATGAATAAGAGCCCAGCTTGGTGATACCAATGGTTTCCTCCTTACCCGGAGATATAGGTACCCACCGCAATAGTTATCTATTCTGTTTGGTTTGAATCGCTAGATCATGGGTCGTCAAGAAGTTAATGTCGCGGGTAAAAGTGAACTTTGGTACTACCCAATCCGTGGACCTCATCACTTAAGCAAATTCTTACTCCTGTGACAATAGGGGAAATATCGCGTAATATGACATACAAAAGTTATACTTTCGTATTGACCATCTGTTGTTAATTTACCTAGATTACAAGTTGGTCCTTTTTGCAAGCATCCCCGAAGTATAAAATACCATGTTTTTTGTGTTTTTTTCTCCCATTCAATGAAAGCCTTGATTTATGGTTGGAGGAAATATCCCACATCAAAGTTTCTCGGTCCTCACTAATGTTTTTTTTTTATAATTGTGGGCCGAATACAATTTGGACGCGAACTGCATTTTGCCCATGCACATGTGAGTCAGATATATATGCTATAATAAGATTGTGCTGAAACACATAATCAGTGCACCGATACACTTTACTGATACTTTAATTACACAGCAAATCTCTTATACTGAAACAGAAATGTAAAACGTGGACACCAAACATGGACTAATTCTGATGAAAGGCTTATATATTCTGCAAACAAGACGGTATTAACAATTGCGTATGTAATGGAGTTTTCCAGTGCATTGCATACAGTTTGATAAAGACCCGTGATAGAAAACACCTGTATATAAATGTCACTCAGTTAACACGACACCGGTTTAAAATTACAACTATAACGAGTACAACTGTGTAAACAAGAAGGAAATATAAGCTCGGCATTTCATTTTCTGAAATCCCACCTATCAAGATTAGTTTGTATCGCTAGCGATGTGCGGAAATGTGTTTTTTTTTTTGTTAAAAATATGAAAAAGGAGTGTCATTTACGATTTTGAAAACTGTGCAATCAGCCTCTCATACCTCATAATATGAGATAAAACTTCCATCCACGTTGGAAACTTGTTTTGAAAGGAACCTTTTAAATCTGAATTAAGGTTGTCAATGTTGTTTAATTAACAATTTAGATTTATTACGAAACCTCTAAGGAACCTCATGACTTTTCTTTGAACAAAAGCACGTCACTTATCAATGCTATTTTGAAGTATATTTTACTATTCTTTACTTTATTTATTGGAGAAAGCAATACTCACTTTCATAATTGAACAGGACAATCTCCAATCAATCAATGATTGGATTACTTTATGATTGCTGAATTAATAAAGAATTATGTCACTTTGGTTATACTTATATGCTTGCTTAATTAGAAGTGATTCTTGTTCAAATAACATTACACTCTAAACTGTATGACTAATAAGCTCTATAATTTTTATGTGACTTTTGTGTAACATGATTCGAAAATGGATGAGTCCTGTCAGATTTGTCAATATCGAAATTTTGTAAGTAATTTGGAGAAAATTAATAATAGTTCGAACGTCCTTTGATGCAGTGCACTTGTGATATGTAAACAAGATATCTGGAGTTAATATCGTATAAACATTAGCACTTTTTGACGGCACCAATTCCTATCTTTCTTTTAACGCAGCGTTTCTACACTTGGGGTGCGTGGTAGAACTACGACACGTTTCACGTTTTGTAGGTCATAATTTAAGCAGTGGAGATGCTTCTTAAAGATACTCGGGCAAACGGTGAAGTATTCGGCTTTGACTCCACGAATGCTACCTATAACTCAGTTATCATCGAAACTAACCAATACTATTCTTGTTGATACAGTGCATTAGGTAATAAAGTAAACCATAAAGAGTTGACAAGTTTTAATTTAAGATTCTGAACATTGTTGCCTTGTATCAATGTTTGTAACAGTTTTGTTTCAATTTCTAATATTTCCTAAAAAGTTCCTAATATTTATCTGCATCATATTTCTGAGTACTTCATACTCACACAGCCTTCCATTAGAAAAGGTAAATCTCGAACTTTTGGTTGTTAGAATGCCGGTTGTCTTATATTTGGTATTTTTGTTAATGTATATTATAAGGATGCTAAATTATATTAACTTTAATTCAAGTTTCGATACTGTTATAGATTTAGCAATCAATTCAAGTTGTAACATCAAAGAACTTTCTTTGACTTGTTCCGTTGCCTCAGTGATAAAAAACGTCTGCACAGAGTTATTCCAAACCAGTTACTTCATCTTGAAAATGGTATGGCTCTAGTAATAAAAAACATTGAAAGGAATTATCCGCCATTTCTCTCGAAGTAACAAAATAATAAACAAAACATTATTCAAAATATTTAACTTGTTTCTTCAATGTTTCAGGGTCCGTGTGTTTATGACATTCCGGGTAATATAGGTTTGCATCTCAAATGATGAATTTATATGTGTTATTGTGCTAAGCAATGTTAATTCAGTCTTCTTTGTGGTAATATTATGTTTGTTCTCAGTCTGTTCATTTTGTAGTCTTTGTTGGTAAGCATTTATCGAAATTTGGGCAAGCTAAACTTGATCTTGCTCACGTACTAGCTAAATTTGGAAATCTGCATATTGTAGCTCTTCCATTAAACAATCATTGAATGTATTTATACAAATCATGTACAAATTCATTTTATCTTTCCCAATTTCTTGAAGCATTGTAGCGTTCTATGAAGGTTTTTAAAATGCCGGTTCCACGGACACCTAGCCAATTTGCCCCATATTCAGTACATTTGTTTTGAGTGATACTCTTATTCATAATCTGTTGAAATTCAGCTCCTTTCGTTTCCAAGATATGTACATTTGAAGTTTTGATAAATCTAGGACACTGATTAAATATGTGCAAACTGTGGCGTGGAGTTTCGTTTATCAAAATTTCTTATTTTAGCCATCAATAAGTTAAGCCCTAAATAAAAGCCCACAAATATCATTTGAATAATGTGGTGTTCCTCTTTTCAAATAAGACAGTATTTATTTTTTTTAAATCGCCTTAGCTCACAAACCTTTGTTCAGTTTCCTTGAAACGAAAAATAAATCGATTAATACAACAGATATTTAGGCAGTCACTCTCTTTGCATCATCAATGTGTATAATTAGCTAATGTGTATTCATTAAAAAACACTATAATTAATAAAGACTTGTAAAATGCTCAATCTTTGAAAATTTTTGATGGGAGTTGCAGCTATTTTAATGATTTCTAATGCATATTAGAGTGATTAGGACAATGTTGTTCATAAGTGTCTGTATAGACCTTTACATAGCAAATGTACCGTACAAGAAAATAGGTCGTTCAGGTGTTATCAACTATGGGCAAACGATACATGATAGATATGGATATGAGAAGAAGAAAAACAAACCTTGAAACGTCAAGAAAAAGGGGAAATGTCCAACATAGTGAGTAAGAATATAATGTTGATACAGTAGCCTATGTGATATACTACTTTTTGACAGTGAGCAATCGATACTGAAGTTGGCATATTTGGTTTAATATTTAATTTGCTATCGGCGCAATTTTTGAAGTTACTGCGAGGACATTGATTGATAAGGTTCATGAATAACTACTAAGGAAACATCAAACCATCACTGCCAAATCGAGATATTGGAAATAAAGTAATGTACTATTGTACTTATGAGACAGAAAACTTCCGATAACGGAAACAGACAGGATGTTATTAACATGCAGTAGAAGTCTACTTTTGAACATTAAAAGTCCTTTTTAGAATTATTTGTGGCAGGTGGTACTTTTTTGACATCAGTACCTATTAAACAGAGTATTTGAAATATTTGTTCAGTCGAACTTTGTTGCACATCTTATAATGCAAAACCTCTTTTCTAGTCTAGTTAAGTCACCTAGAACAGTTAAAAGATCGTAGAAACAATGTTGTACACAAACACATTCTTCAGCGGACGTGGTGATGTTTTGAAATGACGTCTGAGGACTTGGCATTCTTTTTTTTTTTAAAGTCCTCAGTTAGATTACGAAACAAGTGCCCCACGCCTACCCTTACGACACAAACAAATAGATATAAGTGGAATGATTACGTAATTTTCAAAATAGATAAGATCTATTACTATTACTGGATAAAAAATGGCAGCTACTTTAATCCATACACTATTCATTTAAATTTGAAGAAAAATGACGACCAACTCTATTTGTAACTAAAATGTAACAAAGATCATTGTTTGAGTTGCGTTTTGGCCGAAACCTATTTTTTTAAAAAATAATATCAGAGTTAGTATTTCAGTGCTGATTTAATGTTAATAAAAGTGAACGAGTTTAGTTAGAACAAATTGTGTACATTTTAAGCAAACATAACAAATCGTTTTAAGTCATCCCAACCTCCTGTTGTCACGTGTTATCCTGTGCTTCGAACAAAGAGTAAACAGTGGCATACTTGAGAAATTGTATTGGCTATTGAAATTCTTTTATATGTGTGAAGCTACCGAACTCACATTTGACAGAATACCAACATTATTGTTTAAAAGGATGAAAACAAATAAAAGAAGTAATTGTAATGTGTGCACAGACAAAAGAAATTATGAAGCAAATAAGAAAAACAAAATTGTATGATTAATAAAAACATCTTACCGCAGAGTAATCCATTACTTTAGGACGAATGAAAATGCGAGCGATGTTGAAAAATTTGGTTTTATGTTACATGTCCTCTCCCGTTTAGACACCTTGGCTTGATTGTTTCACTGATCCTCCACGCAGGTGACCGAATCCGCCAAATTCTAAATTTGCCACCACATATTCTGTTTTAATTTGAAAGGTATATTTCAATGTTGTCTTTCGGTGAGTCAATGTAATTGGCATGATACGTTTCGAGATGTTCACTTGACGCCGTTGCCAAGTTCTTGTTATAGGATTTGTCTAAGATCGCCATAGTTGTTAGCAGTAAATCTACCTCCTTCAAATCGCAGGTTTTATTGGACAAATACAAGATATCGTCAGTGATCGGCTATCCAATCACAAACGTAGGAACGAAATTGTGTTCAAATTATATAGCTTTTGTAGTCATGCATTAGCTCCTCTGTGAAGTCAAGTTCAATAGAAGATGTGTACAAATCCATATGTCAGAATTATGACAGCGGTCAAAGTGAAAATAAGGGGACATTCCTAATATAAATTATTCTTACCTTTAAACTGTTGCAGAAAGCCTTAATTTTTGGCAGTGGTAAGGTAAGATTCGCAATTTGGGAATTCGAATTCTTGAGCTTAGGGAGAGTTGAGGAGGCATATAAAATTAGATAGTCTGCTCTTTTACGATGTTCCATAACGGCTCTCGGAGGACGTGCAAAACACTTGGGGAATTCTAAAATGTTATACCAATTGAATGCCTTCGAAGATATTATTTCATTTTTTTTTGTAAACATTGTGTTTCTTTAGCCCTAATTGTAGAAATAATCTTTTTTTTGTCCATATATTTAGCTGAACTAAGAACCGAATTTTCTCACAACAATGGAATTTAGCATTTGATCCATATTTTGCAACTAATTGAAGTGGCGGATTTACATGCATTATGATGAATCTAATGTTAACACGACAGCATGGTGTCTTTCAATTGTTTACTGTTTTCTCTCAGTAAATTCTTGTGTAGATTAACTAAGTGAAGTTAAAGCATGGTCACACCTACCATGCCACTGCGTCGTTCGTGCAGTTCTGTCCTTGAGTTTAACAAGAGCAATATAAATATGTTCATTGATCTGCACTCACATTCATCTTTGTCGATTTTCTGCCCACAAAAATATTTTGAATCTCATCTCAACGAATTTATTACCGGATTGCAATCAGGATGGACCCTCTCTTAGGAATGTTCTGTTCCGTAGGTTGTGACTATTTGAGATATTATTCAGGTATTAATCGTGTCTGAAATCCCCCAGCCACTCAACTGTTAAAATTTCAAACTCGTTTGGTCTCTGCACTTTTAATAATAACCCTCGGAAAACCAAAGTAAATATTTTGAAAACATGCATCTCCGTTAATTTCTCACGTTTCACCAATTCCCTTTGCGGTTAATCATTTGCTCAATACATCCTTGCCAGTCCCAAAGTCCCATGTCCAGGTGATCAAAGGTATAAGGACCGTGCCGCTGTTCTCTTGATCGTTTCCTTATCACCCCCCCCCCCCCCTCCACCGACCAACTACACGTGCAAGTGCTACCAATACATACTATCACTGTTTTACTTCAATTTTCAAGTATAAGATAAGACGCGTAGACTAATGTTGAAGATTGCTCGCAGACAAAGGTGAATGACGATTCGCACCGATGGTCTACAAATCCTGTGGAGAATTAACAGTTGACTAGTGGCGTTCACTTTATCAATGATCTTGTCAAACTGTACGTTAAATATACAAAAAATAGTATCTTTGCACGTGATCTCTGAAATTCTCCGAAGTCATTTTAAAGACAGAGCTATATAATTATATAAAATAATAAGCATTTAAAAGATTTCGTAGCGTAGTTTCTGTTCCTCTATACAGTTGTAGATATCAGTTAAGTATTTGTAGCTTCTATTTTGGTAAAGTGGTATTGAGAGTAAACTAAAGTGACCATATTTACCTGACTGGAATCAGTGACATTTATTGCGTGACTGGTATAGGGGAGGGGGGTGGAAAATTTTCAAGTGCCTTAGGTGCTTAGATGTAAAATGGTGATACTTAGAAGCACTTTTTAAATCAATTTTATTTTCAAAAATGTAGCTTTTTCTTAGATGAAATTTACTTACTTTACGGAAGAGTGCTAGGCTAGATCGATCTAGCATATTCCACTTAACACTGGTCCAACTGAAATACTGGTTAGTTCCGTTCTGCGACTGCACACCTGACTAAATTGTGTTTTTACAATTATTTTACTAATAATGTCGGATATTTTCGAAATTCCTGAACATTTTGCGAATCGGGGACATTTTCGGGGACACTTGTTCATCGGGGACAGCACACTGTAATCGGGGACTGTCCCCGAAAATCGGGGACGTCTGGTCACCTTAGAGTAAACGGTGTTTATAGACTTGAAGTGCATGGTAAAAGTTTGAAGAGGAAATGACGTTTAGGAGAGGACAAAAGTGGTTAGTTTAGTCATTAGTATTTGCTATCTCTTACCAATTAACTTCATGCATATGACACCTCCCTAATATTCTTCATAATTCGTGACCTTCATGGAGATTGAAGAAGTTGAGTGTCAATGAACTCGGAGACA
>KN886001.1:18301-32445 GCA_000934455.1 Apostichopus parvimensis
ATTAACTTCATGCATATGACACCTCCCTAATATTCTTCATAATTCGTGACCTTCATGGAGATTGAAGAAGTTGAGTGTCAATGAACTCGGAGACATATCCTCACGTACCCCAAAATACATCCATTTACACACATGTATGCAGTATTACCACACACCAGTGTTTATTGATACTGTCTAGCAGTTACGCGACAGACTTTGTGAATTTCCTTTATGTTTTCTGTCCGAAACATGGTTGTAGATGGAATAAACACATGCGCATACCAAACTAAAAGCAATGTTGTCTATATAGACGAAGATGATTACGGACACACATGGAAATGTTAGTCTTATGCACCCTCGCGCTATAATTTTGAACTATAATTTGAGCATAGCTTGTAATAAGTGGATCTCGATATTATTTATATATTATTATTCTTTTGTGTCGGATTGTGATAGAGTTTTTCTCTCTTTTGTCATTTATAGTTATTAACAGAAAACAGATAAAGTGTTATCTTTGTGTGTGTCTTTCTTTCTTTCTTTCTTTCTTTCTTTCTGGGAATTACTCGGGGGACGTGGCACTCTTTGTCTACCGTATATACCATTCACATCAATACAGGAAACATCATTTAGCTGCCGCAGGTGACATCAGATGGTATTAATCACTGAATATATATTGACATGCATGGGGAACGTTTTGACAGAAAGCTGGTTGGTTTTATACGGGAATCGGAATTAGCCCGTAGTTTTACTTGAACAAGTAATTGCTCCATTGACTTACATACTAAACTAGTCACTTTCCAAGGCCGCAGTAGAGCGTAGATAGAACTTTTCAACTGACATGTCCTCCCACCATATGAGAAGCTGTTGGCTTGGGCTATCATAGGACGTTCAAGTTTTGCCACCATGACCGTTTAGATTTTGAGCTAGAAGGGCTCAAAGTTTATCATAGTGCTCCCCGACCCAACTGCCAGCTCTCGCTGCGGAATCTTGGTTTACCCAAGATTTTCTAAAATGCCTTAAATCACCTCCAATCTTCCAGATTCTTAGACCATCATTAGTTTATTTTGTCTTCTTTAACATACAAGCATCAACAAGACAATGCCAAAAGTCAATAAAGTAGGTAACTTTTAGACTATTTTCTGACAATGGTTAAACTTGAAGACGAACATGCACTACTCTAATTGTGGTGAGATACTTAAACCATACCTGCAGCCAAAATCTTAACTCGTGCCGTGCATCAAAAGTCCACTGAATGAAATGAATGAAAAGCAATACGTCCAAAATAACATTCACATGTACTGATATGAATTTCGACATTTAAGCTATCCATTATCTGTATGTAAGCTATCCATTGTCTGTACGTAAGCTATCAATAGTCTGTATGTAAGCTATCCATTGTCTGTACGTAAGCTATCCATTGTGTGTATGTAAGCTATCAATTGTCTGTGTGTAAGCTATCCATTGTCCGTATGAAAGATATCCAATGTATGTGTGTAAGCTATCCAGTGTCTGTATGTAAGCTATTCATTGTATGTATATAAGCTATCCATTGTCTGTATGTAAGCTATCCATCATCTGCAAACTTGTGTTGTTTTCCATCTTGAATTACTATAAAAGGATAATCGATTGTTTTGACAGCATAGTTCGTAGTTGCGAGTAAATTTGAAAGATCGAATTGGATACTTTTTTTTAGTAAACACTTGATACATCTAAAGTCAATCTAAGGCCAGGCAAAGGTAAACAAAAATCAATGTATAGTTTTGTTTAAGTTACATAATTGCTACACTTTTGAGATGATACGTTCTTTATATTCATCTTCGAACATAATCCTACTTCAATGGACACTCCTAAGTTCGCGAAATTTCTATTATAAAGTTTTTTTCCCAAAGGAAATCGAAAAATAAGATAAAGTTGGTGGGTGTGGTGTGTGTTGGGGGTGGGTAGCTGGATGGAGTAGGAATTTGGTTATGGGTTCATGGAAAGTTATAGTAAATCCAAACAGAGTTACCCAAATTTTAAAAATGTGTTAAAGGGGGTTAAAGTGGAGGGTGATGTTGCTCCGAAGTAGTGATGACAAAGCCCGGACGACAATTAATTCGACTAATTGACGCATTGAACCCTCCCCACCCGTGAAGGAAATTATGAAAGAATAAGCCATAACTTTTGAGTGTTATAAGTGGCTCACTAACAGCAACCTGAGTATCAAACACTGTTATTTTTCGACTATGCTTTTCTCCACGTAGGCCTATTGTATAACAGTCCTCATATGTTGAGTTTATACCAGAATCTTGTTTGATACTGCCATTGTTTTGTTCCATTTCTATATGGTAGTTCTTGAATGAAGTCTCTTTTTGAGGAATTCTCACTGGTGGGGCAAAGGTCCATGCATTCATGTTTTACCCCCCCCCCACCCCCTGCCCCCCCCTCATTCCTACCCATTTTGCACATAAAAGCACAAAAATCCATGCGCATCTTTAGTGTGTGCACTTGTGAATATATCCTAGGATTTCTTATAGTTTTCGAACGTGCTTCATGAGCTACCACAAATTTCTACGACGGCCACTTGATATAGAGTCAAGTTTACTGCAACTCAAGTGTTCATGTCGATAGTGTATAGAGTGAGAAAAAGGGATATTTTGAACCTAATTTTCTTTAGCGTCATAGCGCCACTACTTGTTTGTACACATCATATAAGCATACTTCCACGTACCATAAACGAATTGAGCGCAAAAAGCAAGATCCATTAACAATGTTACGAAAACTCACAGGCATCATCTCAAGTCAATCAAATTGTTATGTAAGTCAATCAATCAATCAAACTGGGGCCTTTGTCTGCAATCTGTGGAAGGTGGATTAGGATCGAGAGATATCATTTTTAGGCTGAAACACAGAGAGAAAACATAAACAAGAATATGAATACCAAACTGAAGAGTGAAAAAGATCGTAACATTTGTTACGATCATAACACTAACTATCGTACTGGAAACAGGCTAGTGTCTACAGCCTAAATGCATATTATCCAGACTGCATTGCGACTTTATTTATAATTTTCTTTATAACGAGGTATTCAGTTACCATCAATTTCTACTTGTAAAGATACATGGATGTGCGTTTACACATACGTCACAAAATGGGCTGGCAATCAATACTGATGGTTGCTGGTAAAGATTTGATACATCGGAGTTTTATCAATATTCGTCGTAAAACTTAAGACCAAGGTTAATGAGTCATTGACTCTCCGCCCGTCTTACATACCAAAATCAAAATTAATCAATTAAAATTAATTATGTCAGGAAAACCAACTAAATCCAGAAAAAAACATCATAAACTAAACAAGGGATGGAGAATAAACTCTGAAAACAAAATGAACAATTTCAGAAAAAACAACTTAAGAAATCCGAAAAAAAAAAATTATGCAGACAGGAAGTCACTCATATACAATAAAACTATATTTTTCAGTCAATTAAAGGGTGGACTGCATTGTGGTTATCTGTGATATAGCCATAATGTACGAATATCCTGTACGTTTTACCACTACTCTACCACAGTGAACAGTTCTTGCTGATCTGAGGTAAGATTTAATATTTTTAATATTAAGGGTTTTAAATTCACGATAACGCATCAAACTCTTGAAGAGATACAATAACTGCACTCAATGCATGCATAAAGCTAATTCAACAAAGCTAAACCACCAAGTATCCTTTTATAGAGTCTTATATCATATATTTATTTTTATAAATATTAATACAGTTATGTAAGCCTGAACTAAAATTATTTCGGTTTGCCATATCAGGTTATTACAATTGTAAGCTAAGATGGCCTAGAATGATTTTAATAATTTACTATTTGTTGTTGTAACGTATAATTTCAGGGTCTTATAGTGCAAACTCCATATCTAATATTGTTATAACAAATATTCAACAAGTGAATACCAATTGTGAATGAAATGGTATATGGAAACTTTTGCTCTATAAACGGCCCGTTGTCGGAGAATTAGGGTGGCCGGGTTGAGTGGCACTCCCGTTTCTATGCACAGATACAAAGATGCTGAGTTTATTTGAAACCAGAATATTCCTGATCATCGTGAAATTTCATCCATTATTTGTTGCAGTTCCCTGGATGTACTATCGGGTCTTGTGTTAAAGAATGTCAGCGACGAAGAGAGCCCTTTTATCTACTGTGAAACAACTCAAGATGGCTGCGATTACTGATCACCTGTAGGATATAGGTGCAGCTTCGAAAGATCTGCAAACGGTCCCACAAATGGACTTCATGGATGGCTCGTGGGATACTATTGTAGTGCGGAGTACCAAATAACTCCCAAGTTTGGCTTTACAAGGTACGGTTTACTACTGCACCGACGTTTGTCGTTAGGGCCAGATATCATTCTTCTGTGACGTCACCGTCATCACACACGACTATATGGTAAGCAATGCAATAACGACCATTACTGTGATAAACATGGCGAGAATTATTATTGGTGTTACACAGGTGACAAATGGGGCTATAACATGGTAAGCAATGCAATAACGTTCATTATTGTGATAAACATGGCGAGAATTAATAATGGTGTTACACAGGTGTCAAATGGGACTAGTAATGTGCAAAGAAAACTGCACCTATATTGGCCTTCCTTGTCGAACACATCGACAGGATTTCTTCGACGTACTTCGCTAAGTCACGTTATTTGTTCCATCAAAGTTACGCCATCTTTGAACAAACTTTGTATTTTAACGAAGATTTACATCACATTAGAGCTCCAATAGGAACAGAACGAACAGCAGCGGCATGACTCATCTCCATGTGGAACTTTGATAGCAACCGGAAAAGCCAAACGCCCTTTACACCTATAACAATATAAGGAGTGGGGCGGGAGGAGTGCAGTGTGTCAATAGTGGAATTAATTGTCTTCCGCGCTTTGTCATCACTACATTGGAGCAACAACTACCCCTCCCCCTTTTTTTATCACAATTTTAATGTTGGATAACTGTTTGGATTGGTTATAAACATCCATAAACGAATCCATACTCCACCCATCTAATCCTCTCCCCGTATACCACATTTACCAACGTTATCTTATTTTTCGATTTCCGTTGGCAACAAGAAAGCTTTTATAAAGAAATTTCGCAAACTAAAGAGTGTCAACTGAAGTAGGCTTATGTTTGAAGATGAATATAAACGGAAGTATCAGCTAAAAAGTGTAACAATTATGTAACTTACACAAAACAATACATTGACTTTGTTTATCGTCGACTGAAGTTAGATTGACCTTCGATGTTCCAAGTGGTTACTAAAAAAGTATATTCAATGCTCAAAAATTCTCAAAACTACGAACTATGTTGTCAAACAATCGTTTATCCTTTTAAAGAAAGTCAAGAGGGAAAAATACAAGTTTGCAGATAATGGATAGCTTACATACAGACAATGGATAGCTTACTTACAGACAATGGATAGCTCACATACAGACAATGGATAGCTTACCTGCAGACGATGGACAGCTTACATATAGACAATGGATAGCTTACATACAGATAATGGATAGCTTACACACATGGATAGCTTAAATGTCGAAATTCATATCAGTACATAACCTTACTTTTAAATGTTACTTTGAACGTATTGCCTCTCTTCAGTGGTCCTTTCATGCACGGCACGAGTTTATAGTTTGGCTGCAGACACAGAAGTATGGTTTAAGTATCGCACCACAATTAGAGTAGTGCACGTCCGTCTGCAAGGTTAGCCCTCTGAAAATAGCCCTTTGAAGTGACAAACTGTATTCCTTGTTTGGCATTTCTGAGTCATCATCGTTCTTTTTGATGCATGTATGTTGAAGAAGACGAAATCAACTACTGATAGTCTAAGAATCTGGAAGATTGAAGGTGGTTTAAGGCAGTTGAGAAAATCTTGGGTTTAACGAGATTCAACAGCGAGAGCTGATAAGTTGGGGAGCACTATGTTAACTTTGAGCTCTTCTATAGCACAGAATCTAAACAGTCATGGTGGTAAAACTTGCCCAAGCCATCAGCTATCATATGGTGGGAAGAACATGTTAGTTGAAAACTTTTATCTATGATTTAGTGGCCTTGGAAAGCGATCAATTTAGTGTGTAAGTCAATTGAGTAATTAATTGTGGTGCGGCACCTTAGAGATACAAGTAGGACTTCGGGCTAATTCCCATTCCCATATAATAGTAACGAGCTTTCTGTCAGAACTTTCCCTGCATGTCAATAAAATTGTATTACTTTGTTATTCTGCAGTAATGCCAACATTGGCAAGTTGATTCCTTAAAAAGTTGCAATCAGGTTCATGGTACTAATGCTCAATTTTGTTCAGACATTCATGATTTTTAATGTTCTAATCCATGTAAAATCTCATGAAGACGATATGATCAAAAAGAGTTGTCATGAAGAGTTGTAAGTTGTTGTTGTGTTCAATTAAATATATTTATCACGACATTTTTCCCGTTGAAAGAGAAGCTTCTCTTCTCTTTGTTTTCCCTTGCTACAATCACGGGTAAAATAATGAAAGACTGAAGCCATATAGAAACATCATGCATAGTAATTTAGGTGGATTCACTCTCCGCTACACATCCCTCGCCATATCTGATTTTCCCACAACGTCTCAATACTGGTTCCTTATATCTATGGGTGGCACATCCCTTACAATTTTATTCCTTGGAAAGTATCAGAAACATCTAATAAGGGATAACATTTCCATTCGATAACTGATTTCTGCTACTGAAAAGGATTGTTATAAAGTCCCAAAACGATCCCACTGATCCAAATGTGGAAATGGCAAGGAAGAAGCTAGTATATCAGTGGTAAATTTGATCATTTTTCTATGGAATTGGAAAACTGGTTTTTATAGGGGGTCTTTTTCCAAAGACAATATTGATAGTTCTTGTTGCGTGAGATGGGTGTTAGGTCTATTTCTCCGTATATAAAAACATAAAAGAGACATGACATATGAATAGAAAATTAGCTTCGGAGTACTGTATTTGAATATTTGTCATGTATGGTAATATCATATAGCCCTTTTAATATGAACTTTGTACATTAAAGATGAATACTTGCATGCTGGTATTAAACATTTATTGAACTTTGAATGTGATGCAACATGATCAGACATCCTAGCATATTAGGAGCAGTTTCGGCAATTGCAAATTACGAAAACATGATTGTAGATACTTTCAGATAACCACCTAGTGTTATATTTGTGTAGTTGATACAGCAAAAATCTTTTGCATATCCAAAAGATGTACGATGTTGCTGCAACATATGCAAACACCAGCAATAGCTATATCTTAGTCTTTCATTTCACTTTATACATATTTGTAGCTGAGGTTCGTGAAATACAATGCATAATCAACGATTACTTTGGAGTATTACAGGATTTGATATGAAGTTGCTTTGGTTCAACTTCAAAAGATGCTCAGACTCACCAAACCGCATTCCACATTTATTATAAACCACACTCAACGTTTTCGCATGAGCCAATCTGTAACTCCCCGAGGTTTGTGGTTTTGTTTGGTCAAATTCCACGTGCAGAGGGAATTGAAGCATTAGTGAAAGTAAGTTCAGTAATGGCAAGTGCAAAATTGGTACTTTTGAAGAAAAGTCACACAGGAAAGAACCTGGGCACGAAAACCAAACTACTGAACGACTGATCCGCTCTCAACCCCAGTCCCCTTGCATCGGGATTGTAACTGTGTGATCATCGTCGGGTGTGTATCACCAACCACCTCGAAAGGGAACAGATACTACACATGATCTTAGCCACGAAGCGGAAGACTAGAACAACAAGGTTGCCATTTTACTATCCTCAATATGAGCTAAAGGCTAAGGCTTACTCAAGAATTTAACAACACTTGTGAAACCTTCAACAGTGCAATTCAAACATATTTGTAAACAGTTGCAGGACTAATTATAACCCCAGGCCTCCGGTATTGTTGGAACGTTCTCGTTTCTATAGCCAAAACCAAGGTGGGTCAGAGAGCATTGCTGAATACTTGGCCGAGCTGAAACATTTATCCAGTAGTGCAACTTTAGAGCATTTTTGAAGGACGCTTTGAGGGACCGATTCGAATGCGGACTGTTCGACAACACCATACAGAAGAGACTGTTTTCTGAGGACGATTCGTTGACGATGGAAAAGGCCATTAAAACATCATTTAGCATGGAATTTGCCGCCAAGAATGCCGCCATCATTACATGAGATGCTCCCAGTGTACAACAAGTGACGTCAAAATTCAACCGGAAACCGTGCTTGTGCTGTGGAAAACCTAGACACTTTAAAAGGGACTGTCGTATAAAATACTATAAGTGTTATAATTGTGGTCGGATTGGTCATGTACGAGTTGTATGTACGAATAATTCAGATGCAGGTAAGCATCATGAGGCTAGGAATTTAAGTATTGTAAGGGAAAGAAAAGTGCTAGAATAAAACGGGTTAAGGGTGATAACCTAGCTGCAAGTACAGAGTGTAATGGGCAGTCAGGGTCAGATATTGTGAAGAGGAGGCTGTATACTATGTGCTTACAATAGGATCGGGTAAGCCTATCGGGATAGAAGTTGAAATTGAACCAGAGGTTATCCATGGAAGTTGATACCGGGGCTGAAATCTCGCTCATTCCGTACAAAACGTACGCTAATGCATTAAAGGGAAATGTAACGTTAAAGCACGCAAATTTTGTCCTTAAAACCTTTACTGGAAAACAAATTCCAGTTTCAGGGAATCGTCATGTTTCTGTAAAGTGTAATGGTACACAGGAAACACTTACCATTTCGTGATTAAAGGGAGTGGACCCGCCCTGTTTGGTAAAAATTGGCTAGATGAATTGCCATTGGATTGGATGAAAATCAGTAAGGTGAATGTTTCACCCAATATCGACGAAAAGTTGAAAGAAATCCTAGCTCGTATTGATAAGTTTGATAAAAATCTATGAACAGTCAAGCTAAATTGCGGGTAAAATCTGAGGCAGTACCAACATTTTGTAAACCAAGAGCCATTCCTTTCGCAATGAAAGACAAAGTGTCGTAAGAATTAAATCGATTGGCTGAAGAGGGAATAATAGAGAAAGTAGAATTTTCCGAATGGGCTGCCCCAATTTTGCCTGTAAGAAAGGGAGATGGTAATATTCGCATTTATAAAGTAACCATAAATCCAGTATTGCATCAGCAGGAATATCCCCTCCCTCGTTCTGAAAAGTTATTCGCTCAACTTCAAGGGGTTCGAAAGTTTTCCAAACTTACAAATTATCTTAGATCCTGAATCCAGGAAGTATGAAACAGTAAATACCCACCTAGGGCTATTCCAGTATACCAGCCAACCTTTTGGAGTTAGTTCCACCCCAGCAATATTCCAGAAATGCATGGATCAAATTCTGAATGGGCTTAAGGGGGTGGGTGTTATTTAGATGAAATCATAGTTACGGGCAAAGATGATGATGATGATCATATGAGGAATCTAGAACAACTGTTGCAAAGGTTGAGTGAATTTGGCATAAAACTGAAGGAGTCAAAATGTTCCTTTCTTCAAAGTTCGATAAAGTATCTTGGGTTCATAGTTGATAAGCGTGGGATACACCCATCATCTGCTAAAGTTGACGTGTGTCGACAGTTATGACACCAATGAATGAGTGCCTAAAATTTGGCAAGAAATTTGTGTGAACCAGAGCATGTGATAAGGCATTTGAGGAAATTAAATTCGTCCTTATCTCACCAAAATTATTGATCCATCTAATTTCGTTGGCAGTAGGTGAATCCCCATGTGGGGTAGGAGCAATAATTTCGCATTTAACTAATTCAGAGGGCAAAATACCTATTGCGTTTGCTTCACGAAAACTTTCGAAAGCTGAACAGAATTATTCACAATTGGAGAGGGAAGCACTTTTTGTTTAAGGGGTCCGTACATTCCATCATTACCTTTGTGGAAACGGTTTACTTTGTTCACAGATCACAAACTAATAAAATATTTGTTAGGGTCCAATAAGGAATTCCAGTTTTAGCTGCATCACGACTCCAACGATGGGCTATTTTACTCAGTGCTTATGAATATGATATTCAACATCGTACTCCTAAGCAAAATGCAAACGTGGATTGTCTGTCCAGATTGCCAACTTTGAGTAACATAACTAAAGTTTCTTGGAAGAGTGTACATGAATTTACCGTTTTGTGGACTAAGAAAGCTACAAAATTGAATAAAACTCAAATAAATAACTTTCCTGTGAATGCTAAGGAGATTGGCAAGTCGACATACAATGACAAAATCCTATCTCAAGTTAAACATTTGGTGATGTATGGCTGGCCTGTCCAAAGTAATATAGGTCCAGATAGCATGCCATATTTTAACAAGAGGGATGAACTATCTGTTGAGGGCAATTGTCTACTTTGGGGACCCCGTGTAATCATTCCACGAAAATACCAGCAGTTTATTCTATAATGAACTGCATAAAAGTCACCCTGGGATAGTTAAAATGGAATCCCTGGCACAGATGCACGTTTTTTGGCCTGGGTTAAACCACCAAATAGAAGAGTTAGTTGCCACATGCAGTGCCTGTCAGTCTGTTCAAGCAAGACCCCCCAACTGCACCCGTGAATGCTCGGAAATGCCAATAAGGCCATGGCAACGACTTAGACTTAACACGTAGACTTTGCAGGCCCCTTTTTAGGGCATATGTTTCTTATCATTGTCGATGCTCACTCGACATGGCCAGAAGTCATTGTCATGAAATCTACTATACAACCACTAAAACGATCGCCGAATTGAGAATTATATTTGCCAGATTTGGTCTTGCAAGGGAATAAGTATCAGATAATGGACCTCAAATCATGGTCGAAGAATTCCAGCATTTTCTCAAACAAAATGTAATTCGGCACATTAAGTCTGCAGTAAAGCACCCTGCGTCAAACGGTGAAGCCGAAAGATTTGTTGGTACTTTCAAAAGAGCAATGAAAAAGGTCAAATTTGAATCTGGTAACATTCAGGGGGAATTCCACGAGACCGAAGGTCCGCGAGACCGAATGTCCGCGAGACCGAAGGTCCGTGAGACCGAATTTCCGTGAACATATGGTCCGCGAGACCGATGGTCTATGCATGGTCCATCGATAGGCGTAACTAGACTTTTTCATTAGAGGGGCTTCAGAGCGGGTCAAAGAGATTAACAAGGGGGCAACATTGGTTGAAAATAGGGTATCGCTATATCTAATTATTAAGTTATATTGTATTCTCATATTTCATTTGGGGCAGCAGGGGGCGGAGGTGGGGAGGAGCGAGACTTTTGAGAGCGGGGGCTTTCGCCCCTTGCAACCCCCTTCTGGTTACGCCACTGGTGGAGGCGTAGTATCAATGCAAGCCGTCCCAGCTCCCTTGCGTATAAGTCATTGGTATCCACTATGAAAAGAAATGGCTGTAAATTCTTTTTAATTACGCGCTTTATCAACGTAATATTACCGGTAGTAATATTTGTCTTACCACTATAATAGACCTTCGGTTTCGCGGACCCTTTTTAATTTCGGTCTCGCGGACCTTCGGTCTCGTGGGCTGTAACCAACATTCAAGTTAAACTGGATAGATTTTTATTGTCTTATAGAACTACTACACATTCGTTTACCAGCGAAACGCCGGCAAAATTGCTCTTGAAAAGAGAATTACATACTCGATTATCAGTCATTAGACCAGATTTTGGCGATACCATTTCACAAAAGCAACGAACAAAACAGCAACCGCCTACTCGTTACTTTTCAAAGGTCATGGTCCTAGATTTCAGAAATGCATGGCCTCATGACGATAGTTTGAAAAGATTATCGCGCTTTACATTTAAACTATAATGCAGTGTTGTAGCATTTTATCGCTTGATACTCAGCAAGTTTGTAACTGAAACTGCTCGTCTTCTGTATTTACTTTTCATACCGTGCTTAGAACAGTGCCATGCACACGATTTCAAATATGAGGGCGGCACTATAACCGACAAATACATGATGGAAATTTCCATCACTCGCAACAGAAGGGCTGCATAGCAACTAAATGAGACCACATTGAACTACTTTATGGACTCGTGCACGTGCACCTTTGTATGTAAATGTGCTGGAAATTTCCATCATGTATTTGTCGGTTACAAGTATAAATATAAAGTTAAGTCTCCGTGGTACACATCAGTACTTCCAAACAATTCTTGGAGCACCAAAGGTATACGACATTCATTTTCAACGAAGCTATCAGAAGTAAGTAGGTAGTTTTAGTACTTGGTAATCAGAATTAGTTAGTTAACGAGGCACGAAGAAATTATATTAGCTTAGGTAGCTAAATATTTAGGCAAAGTTGCCGTCCAAGATCCACAGGTTCTTCAAAAGCAAAGTGTACGCATTACCAGCATGGAAAGCAGATTATAGCCTATTGGCATTCACCAACCATTTGCTCCAAAAGCTTTATTATTATTCTCATACTTTCTATTGTCGCAATGTGTATAATACTGTCATGTTTTACGTTGAAAAACAAGAAACAATGGCACAATTTAGCCGTAAATTCCGAGTTGTTATGGAATTAATGATTTTAGGAATATAGGTATTTTGGCAGAACTGATCAAAGCCTAGCTTTCTACTAATTACCTGAAATGAAATGAAGCAAAGTCTGAATTCTTCATTGCAGGATTCAGTTATAATCTGAAGCAACTGGACAGAGATAATATCGAACTTACAATTAGTGATTGTAAAATCAAGGTATCACATGAAATACGCAATCTTGGATGCTATATTGATGCCAACATGTCTCCCACAGCCCATGTGGATAGTGTTCGCAAGTCTGTGTTGTTCCACACTAAGAACTTGTGGCGAATCCGGTAATTTATCAACAAAACGACCTATCATCGGCAGCTCGGGCTTTAATCATTTCGCGCCTTGATTACTACAATGCTCTTTTTTACACAGCCATTACTTCAATCACTCCACTGGCTTAACATCAAGAAACGAATTGCTTTCATGATACTGCTTTATGTTTTTATAGCTCTTAACAATTAAGCACCTAGGTACATATCTCAACAGCTCACTCTCTACACCCCTGTCCGTACTCTAAGATCAGCAAGGGACACTATAGGCTCCTTTCTATTTCACGCTCCAATAGTGTTGCAGGTGAGCATCGCTTCAGAATAGCCACCGATAGGGAATGGAACTCTCTACCAATGCATATTAGGAACTCTCCATCTGTATGTAGTTGTAAGAAATCTCTGAAGACTTATTTGTTCTAAGTATATATGTATTTTTGTGTATGTGTACATAAGTATATATGTATGTATATGTATGTGTATATATACATATATTTCTTTGTACACGCTATGGTACACTCTTTGGGGTGTGAATAGCGTTCTAAATGCTGGTTAATAATATTAATCAATGATCGGTTGGATAATAGTTTACCTTAATTTCAGGTTCTGGCTATTGCAATCGATAGTTCCTATTCAAATGATTCGTCAGCGGTATTTTGTTTTATTAAGGAAGTAAATGTATGTCGACCAAATTCAGGTTACCTTTCGTATTCCATTTTGTCAAAAACAGGAAGTACATGGAAGTTATATATATCCTGAAATACAAGGTCTGCATTACAAGTAGTACAAGCGAAATGCTTAAGTAGCACTAACCGACGATGCTACACTTGTAAAATGCAGGCCTACTTATTTTTCTAGTAATTGTACGAAAAACACTGAAACGTTTGTGGTTATACGTTTTACATGTAGTTTGGGGCAGGGGCGTCAATCCGTAGACACAGTTATGGGAGACAGAAATTATACATACAAACAAACATACATATACATGCATATGTAGTGCATCGCACAGGGAGCCATGTGTTGGTTGTACATTTGTCCCTCTGGCGTTCGTTGCTGTACCCATTACACATTATAATTTACTACGAACACCAGACAAATTAACGCTCTGTAGAAATGTAGAGTTTATTGCCGAAGATGTCGCTTTTTAAGACGTAATTGAGGGAAACCACCTGCAGGTGCTGCACCATTCTTTTTGTTTATGTAGCCATTTAAAATTATCTCGAACATGCTATGTGAGAGAAGAATAATAAACCACTTGACCACTAGAACAAGCGGTGGTAGCAATCTGCCTATTTATTCCTGCGTGTCCTCACACATACATAAACATATATTATATTCATAACTTAGA
>KN886001.1:42145-58234 GCA_000934455.1 Apostichopus parvimensis
ATCAGCAACAAACATGAGAACTCAAAGTTTTATTTGTTATATTTAAAATATTAACAACTTTTGGTACAAAAGATCCTTTTTTATTTACGCTATACTAAAGTCAAAATATGAAAATCTTTAGAGCGCGTTTTCTCAAAACTCACATTTTGAACATTCGTCACTACGCCAGAACGGGGACGATATGAACCACTTTGTACATCGCATGCGGTACAAATCCATCATTCAAGTAAAGAATTCACAAAATGCCTGTCGACTGACTGAACTCGCGATCGTTGTAACAAATTATGACTCAGTATACGTAAGTGGTTTCAAATTGTCCCCCTATTTCAGAAAGTAGGGAGATGTCCCTCTTTGGCTCCCCCCCCCCCCCAGGATTGACGCCCTTGGTTTGGGATATAAACGTTTATAATTTCTCACGGGCGTAACAAACTATTTAATGCCTAAACGACATAGCCAACATAACAACACATAGGTATAGGCCAAGCGTCAGTCTCGGCCCGCAATGTTAACGCCCTGAAGCTGTTAAGATGGGGGTTTTCAATAGCCTGGACTGACCCTTGGAAGTTTAGAGTTGCAATGTGACATACTTCCAGTTTAGTATTGTATGTTATACTGAGGTAGGGGCCCTCTCATCTTACTGCTTCCTCTGCAATGTTTGATGGGCGAGAGCCTGTGCTACTTTATTGCTAAAAAGAAAGTTACTAATTTTCAGTCTGATTAATTGAATTTTATTCCTTGTTCAATCTTTATGAAGAGAACTATGACATTCTGTTGGCGTTGGCTCCTGGTCGCGATCCGGTCATTCGTGTGACGTCTGTCAAATTGCTGGATTGAAACTGTTAATTGGTCGGACTGGTAAGTGATACACATCTAAGTGTCATGCAAATACAATTTCTAGGCAGTTAGTTGGTCATATCTAGAATGTAGACCACAGAGTGAGAGTTTATGGTATAGAGTCGTATTACTTTGTAATTCTGTTAGTAATGCCAACATTGGCAAGTTGATTCATTAATACATTGCAATCAGGTTCCTGATAATGAATGCTCAAATTTGTTCAGACATTCATGATCTTTAATCTTCTTAATCATGTAAAATCTCAGGATGTTGATATTATCATAAAAGGCGATATAAAGTTGTTAGTTGTTGTTGTGTTCAGTTAAATATATTCATCACGAATTTTCCCCATTAAAGAGAAGCTTCTCTTCTCTTTGCTTCATTTGCTACAATCACGGGTAAAATAATGAAAGACGAAACCCATACATATATAACCTGCATATTAATTTAGGGGATTATCTCTCCGCTACCCATCACTCGCAATATCTGATTTTCCCACAACGTTTCAATACTGTTTCTTATATATTGACTGCGAAATGAGAAAATGCAGAAAGCGGAAGGAAACACGAACAACCACCATTAGGTGGTCACATCTCTAACAACTTTATTCCTTGGAAATTATCAGAAACATCTAAGTGAAAACATTTCCTTTCGATAACTGATTTGTGCTACTGATTAGGATTGTTATCAATTCCCGAAACGATCACACTGATCCAAATCTGGAAATGGCATAGTATACAGAAAAAAGCTAGTATTTCTGTGGTAAATTGTATCAATTTTCTATGGAATTAGAATACTGACTTTGTTGGGGTTTTTTCGAAAGACAGTATTGATAGTTCTTGTTGCGTGAAATATTAGATCTCTTTCTCCGTATGTAAGAAACATAAAAGAGACATGAGATATGAATAGAAAAATATTTAACCTGCATTTGAATATTTGTCACGTATGGTAATATCACATTGATCTGTTTATATGTAATTTGTATATTAAAGATGAATACGTACATGCTGGTAGTAAACACTTGTTGAATTTTGAATGTGGTAGCTCATGATTGACATCCTAGCATATTTGGAGCAGTTTCGGTAATTGTACACTGCGAAAACATGATTGTAGCTACTTTCAGATAACCACCTAGTGTGATATTTGTGTAGTTGTTACAGCAAAAATATATTTGTATATCTAAATGATATACGCTATTGCTGCAACATATGCAAACACCAGCAATAGCTATATCTTGGTCTTTCACTTTGTACATATTTATAGTTGAGGTTCGTGAAATACAATGCATAATCAACGAATAATCAACGATTACTTTGGAGTATTACATGACTGGATATAAAGTTCCTTTGGGTCAACTTCAAAAGATGCTCAGACTCACCAAACCGCATTCCGCATATATTATAAAACACACTCAACGAAAAGCTTATCACTACTAATCAGTCAACCGATTCACACAGAGGTTACAGTAATTACTGTAAATCTACTGGATCGTGCTGATAAATATGATAAATCGGTAGCATCTGCTACTAGGTTTACAGTTAGAACTGAGGATGTGTGTAATCCGAACAAATGCATCAAACTGGATTTGTTGGGGTTACACATATCCTCAGTTCTTACTGTAATCCTAATAGCACATGCTACTGATTTTCAGCACGATCCAGCTTTTACTTTGGTAAAAAACTTTAAGATTTACAGTAGTTACTGTGTTCTCTGTGTGTATCGGGTAAGGGAGTTTATAACAATTGTTGTCAGGCCTGTCGTGGAGTTCTTGCTGAAACTACAACGGAAATCATTGGTAATAATGAGGCAAGCGCGTAGCCATAGTTTCATTTTGGGGAGGTGGGAGGTGGCGGTTACAATTTACTGACCTGTCAAGGAGAATGCTTTTTCTTTCTGCGCGGGGTCCAGGAGCCTGCCATATAGGACCCCTGGTATGGTCCAGGGTCTTCGCCCTTGGAAGCTATACGATATGGTGGACTTTAGAGGCTTTAATCCAATCGACCGAGATTTTGAGATATTTTTGAACAATTGAAGGTCCTTAGATGCGATCTGGTGCAATGTTTTGCCAGTTTCATTATTATCATATGATATCATATTATTAGCAGATTTTATTTCCTGTTGGAATTCTTTTACATGCTCTTGTACATATTATAGCAGAAAGACAAACATAGTGCGCTTTTACAATTTTTCCAGTAGGATGATTCTTGTTTATTGTCCAATGTCTGGACTTTAATACATTTGACGAACTTAACTGATGGACAATATAAACCTTCATATTTTGTAAGACAGCCAGATGTGCAGTGGCCTAAAGAAAATATCGTTATCGCAGTGCATTAGCAGTGTAATAATTATTATAGGAAGTGCCTATCACGTACGATTGCTAGCTTAGCTTCATAACATGCTGTTCGTGCAACAACTTAGGACGAATCAAAGAAAGGATGAGAACGAACGTAGTCGACGTCGTTGTGCATACGGTTTGTGACATTCCATAGAGTGCGGTTAGGTAGGCAATATGTATTTTATTACGCAGTGGCCAACTGAAGGCTTGTAAGAGGCTAAAGGCTAACTTAAGCTAATTGCATCTGCCAAACTAAGTAAGTAGCTGAATCAATAGGCCTGAATGTTATTACGATTATAATCGAGTTAACGGAGCTGACGAGTATTCAAGATCTAAAGAGCACTGACAAAATACCATGCTAAAAGAAACAACAGTTTTTAACATTTTTCGACACTGAAAGGGGAGGAGCAGTCGCTTACCCTGCTCCCCCCCCCCTGGCTACGTCCCTGCGCTAGGCTCTGTGCCAGGTATAATGGTTGATAAATACATTTGTTATACGATATTTTGCTCTTCAGTGTGTGTCCGCATATCTGTGTAGATATCTAACGGGTGAGCACCGTTGAGAAGTTGCAACTGATTAACTAATATAAGATTTGGTCAATTAGTCCAGTGGCTTAATAGTTTCAAATATATGTGTGGAATGTTGGGAAAGGCGAGGGTGGGGGTCTGAGAATGGCCAATTTCAACGCTCAAATTTCAACAGCATTTATCCATCCTGAAATTGTGTTTAATTTTGTCGAGATTACAGTAAGCTTCTTTTTTCTTTCCTTTTTTAATTTCATTTTATTGAAGAAATGGATTTTGATTTCATTCATTTTTATTAATTTTCGATCATTCAATTCATACCTCCATTGTATGTGTTGTAAAAAATAATATGACTATGCATATCAATGTTGAGGACATTAGTGTATAATTGTTCATGTGTGAGCACTAGTAGTGTTAATACGTAGTTCAGTGCAGATATATGCATAGTTGATTGCACGGCAACTGAAACAAGTTAAAGGAGCATACTGACATTTATTATAAGTAGTGTTATTCTAGTTATTTAGTCATGCTCATGTATGTACTATGAAAGATTGAGGGTTATATTTTATATGTTGCTTTGAAATGACATTATTGTAGCTAGACCATCGTCATGCGGTGAATTGAGTCAACTAAGCTTAATGTTCTGAGCAGTTAAAAGTGATGAAGGTCACTAGCACTAGCTTAGGGAAGTTCATCCTCATGGTGAAGTGTCATCAAGGACATTGTTTTATATTCTTTGCTCTTCTCGTTCTTTATTGAATTAACTATATGTTCATTACCTATCTTTTGTAAATGTATCTTAGCTTTAAAAGTGTGACGCTGTGCACTGTAGGAGTAATGTTAAATCCTACATGGTAACAGGTAACAAGCAACAAATAAATTTAACTGTTTTTTATGCAACTCCAATCGAACTGTCATGCCATGTATTGTTTATATTCTACAGCAGTTATTATTGTATTCAGAAAGATGCTAGTAATGGTCATGTATTAACAGTAGTACCTATGCAGAGGTAATGCCTGCATGTTGTTGTATTGTGATCCGGTTTCAGGAGGATCCCCATAGTTACCAATTAGTTTAGAGTGAAGCTGCAAATAGGATCGTTCGTTTAATCATTGTTTATCCATACTTAAATTCATATTTTACAAAGTAAGAGATAAGTGGACTTTTGTAACACGATGGATAATAAAGACACATGAATCTTGCAAGCAAGTGCCCTACACAGAAAATATCTGATGTTTGTTTTTCATTACATTTCCTATCAGGTTTTGAAACGACGTGGAGGCAACAGTACTTTTAGGTAACCGTCCCGATACAGTTTGCCTCAGCATTGACCGTTTGTGGATTGAACGCCTTTCTAATCATTCAACCACATCGTCTCGACATCCACCAACGTAATGACTAAACCTCCCCTTCCCTTCCCTTCTTCTTTCTTACCTCCATCCTTTAGCCTCCCTCATCTTTTCTCTCCACATTCAGGTTTTTCTTCCTATTCACCTTTCTTGTTACCTCCATTACTAATTCCCTCCCATTGTTACACCTCTCAAAGTTTCAATGAAGATGTTTCAGACCTTGATCTTCTTGTGTCTATGTCTATGTTTGTGTCTATATGTTTGCGCTATATTCGTTGTTCATTTGTCCAATTTAACTGTCTGTCCTTCTGTATCTCTTAAAGAGTTCTTATATTTTTTGCGTTTTAAGTTAGTCGCTGAAGAAGATCTTGCTAGGATCAAAACGTCAGGCCCTTTAACGTTAACATCAATATCTGTCTTACTCGTTCACTTGATTCAGATTAAACTGTGTCATACTATAGCATTGTGGTTCAGAATGTTTTGAAGGTGTAATTACACAGCTCTTCCTCCCGACATTTTAATGACAGTCGTTGCATGGTTTGTTCTTCGTACAGACAAGATGTCTCAGAAATTCATCAACTTCGACAGTGTTAGTACCGAGACGAAATGTATGTGCTTCGAACCTGATGAAACGTTCTACACAACATATAATGACAACGACCATGAAGGTAGGGATGTGATTCTATGCGAAAGGTGTGGATGTGAAAATCGTGAGATTACGGTTTGTGACGACGATGAAGAATCTCCCGCAGCAGACACGGAGTTAACTAACCAATCAAGTTACACTGCGATTAATACACCAGCAGAGGCGATGAAGCAACTAAGAGCTGGCGATCATGTCGCGTGGGGAAGGAAGAAAGACATTGTTCTGACAACAGTGAAGTATGACCACCACGCCATCGTAGAGTCGATTGATGAAGAAAACATGATCATTATCGAATACAAACAACTAACGAATTCAAAGACGATTACAATCCAACAGACGACATATTCCTTGTCCTGTGCCGATCAAATGGATTATGGTAATTTCTATTGCATTAATTATCCGCGACTGTTAACTAAGTTGAATCCACCAGGTCTGGTAATTCGCAGAGCCTTAAGTAAATTGGGTGAATGTGGGTATAACCTGTTGTTTAACAATTGTGAATCTTTTGCAACCTTCTGTAAACGTGGTGTCGCTCGAACTTTTCAAGTCTCTGAAAAAATATGCAAAGCTTTGGATACCTTAAATGGAATGCTACAAGCGATCTGTCATTCCTCGAAGTTTATGGTTTTGTTTTGTCATATTGCACGATCAGAGGTAATTGAAAAATTTGTGGGAAAAACTACAGGAATGACACATGCAAATGTGGTTGGTGATGTATTGTACCTTCTTTATGAGGGAATGCTTTGTTGCATAGATATCTACAAGCTATATGGTTTAAGGCATGACAAAAGTATAACTAATAAGCAGTTTTTAACCATTGTAGGCAACCGTTTGCTACTAGCGATCGGTAGAGTTGTTGTAGTAACTACAACGGGAATCATTGGTACTTGGGCAGGGGCATTTGCTGGTGGAGTAATGGGGGGTATAGTGACGGTAGGCTTCCCGCCAGGTATAGCGATTGGCGCGGGAGTTGGATCACTAATTGGTAGTGTAGCAGCAGGAGTTGGTGGTGTTGCTACTTTGAACGGTTCTAGGACAATCATATGGTCCCTTTGGCACTCCAAAGATGTTGAGTCTATTGAAAAGTTACGACTTGGTGACCATGTCATCCTTCCCGGAGAAGCTTTCCTGCATCCACGTTGCCATGCCATAATATCTGGTATAGATCGCATAGAAAACAAAATACAAGTGATAAGAAACGACCATAAACGTGGTGTCGTCGAAGAATGGATTGACTATGTGTCAATGAAGAGAATGGAGTATAATGTAGGGGAATGTTACCCAGTACCAATAGTCCTAAAAAAGGCAAGAAGTCAACTTGGTACAAAGAGGTATAGCATTGCTACTTACAACTGCAAAACATTTGCAAAGGAACAAAAGATGAAGAAGGAACTTAACTTTTAAACTGTATATGTACATCTCAATCTATATTGAAATTAAAGCAGTATTATGCCCTTATGGGAAGGGGAAAAAATATGATAAGTATGATTAATGCACCGCCCAAATAGGTTGGTAGGCCTATAAGATATAGTCATATATCGAACATATACTGTTTTAGTAATGCTCAACATTATAAACTCCTATATCGGTTTCGATTAGAAGCGATGAAAGTTATCACAACTTTCTGAAAGTCTGAATGTTTAGATTTGTTTGCGTGTATTTCGTTAATATGCGTCATTTCCGCTTCCATATTATAAATCAGTCATAAATTACACAGCACGTTAAACTTCATTTCGTATATCATTACTTTGTTTAAGGTTGCAGTTTCAACTCAGTTTCGATATTTTATATCTTACTTAAATGTTTGTTAATTATCTTTTGTCGAACGACGGTGCGTGCAGTGGAGTGTATATGTGAAGTAAGTTTTTTAATGTTTATTCCACTGCTGATCCAAAATACTTTAATCACACTTATTATTTCAAAACGTTGAATCATTTCCGAAAACAACTTGTGTACAGTAGTTTTGTGTATCGAAGTAATGGCGTGGTGATTTCATTTATTGCATATAACCCGTATATAAAAACGGTATGCTGAAATATCTTATCATTATACTTAGTTATGTATTAATGGCTTAAATGGTAACAGTATAGACAATAGCCGAACTTCAATCTGTACAGGCTCATAAATGTATCTAGTATCAAGAGTAATTCATTACGTTAGGCTACATTTATATGGTTTATCCCTACTTGTTGCAGCACTTCCCACAGATAATATCTAAGAAGATAAGAAAGGAATATATGCAAATTGTTAGGGTCAATATGTACAAGTTTTTCTCGTAAGTAGCACTATTGTTTTCCTTGTAAAGAATGTGTACTCAAGTCACACATATCATTCTAGCTTTATAATTGATTTGAGAGTTTCTAAAGCCACTTTTATTCGTAATCCAATAACAGGCTATAAACACAAGGTAATAACAATTTGTAATTATTGTAAGATGTTTAGGATTGAGTATAATCACCTTACACGTGCAGAGGGAATTGGAGCAATAATCATACTGGATCTTAGGTATCGTTTGTAGAACTTTGATTAGTGGTGTAGTGTAATTATATATGAGGGAATATAAACATAAGAAAGTTTCAGAAAACATTTACAAAGCTGTGGATATGTTAAAGAGAGAGAGAACTATGAGCAATCTATAACTCCCCGAGGTTTGTAGTTGTGCTTGTACGCGCAGAGGGGATCGAAGCATTAGTGAAAGTGAGTTCAGGAATGGCATTTACAAATTTGGTTGGTGGTGTATAGTACCTTCTTTCTGTAGAAAAATGCTTTGTTACGTAGATACATACAAGCTATGTGGCCAAGTTATGACAAAAGTATCACTATTAAGCAGTTTATCGCAATGTTTCCCAAGTGTGATACTAGCGATCAATAGAGTTCTTGTGGGAACTACAACCGTAATTGCTGGTTGAGTTGGGGAAATTGCTGGTGGAGTAATTGGGGGCTCGATGTAATCTGCAGCCGGTTAAATTGTTGGCATGGCCCTCTGTTCACTCGTTGGTAGCATCTGTAAACGCAACGAGGAGTAATGTCCATATCTCGATATCTTAAAATGACATTACTGAACTTTCCGCTTCTGCTTAAAGCATCTCTGTATGTTGGTTTCTCATACAAATGTATTGTCAGAACGGACAAAGTTTTATAATGCATCTGAAAAAGGGTCTGAAATGGCTTGGACAAATAAATTGATATTTTGATGATCTGGATTTACCAATTTTTTAATTATCCTATTTTGCGAAACTGCAAAGTTTTCTGTAGGTAAATCATCCTTTATTTACTTTTGTATCCTATTGTTTAACAAGAATACCCGAAATTCGATATAAAGGCTAAATTCTGCTGTGATTAACACTTGTCGGTAACGACTTTGTCAGTACGTAACCATGTAGTTCCACATACAAATATAAGTGAGAGGTAAATGTTGATTTTCCAGTAAGTAAGAATATATGGGTTCTTTCTTTAAATCATACCGAGCAAAATGCACTCTCTTCACGAATTTTAAAAGTGCATTAAACCACTCGATATCATTTCCGACATTAACTTTACGTGATCGTCATCCACTCTCGTCATTACGTATTCTCATATTTGGTCAAATGTATTATGCGTTCGAGGTCGGCTGTACAGGGAGTTGGGTTTTTTTCTAATGCAAATGTACATATATGGTCAAACCATAGTACGTTTATTATGTAGTTTTATGTTTTTATATAACTTTTGAAAAGAAAGGACGCTTAACTTGATCTTCATCTTAGAATGTCATTTGTTATTCAATTTTATAATGTCTCCATTTCTACATTTTACATGTTTTTCAAGGATATTTTGATGATCTGGATTAAGCAAATTTTAATCTTTCCTATTTTGCCAAACTGCAACTTTTCTGTATGTTAATCATCCTATATTTGCTTGTGTATCCTATTGTGTCATAAGAATACCCGAAATTATATATAAAGGCTAAATTCTGCTGTGATCAACACTTGTTGGTAGAGACTTTGTCATTACGTAACCGTGTAACCACTTTTGAAAAAAAAAGCGTGTTTTATTTGATCTTCATCTTGACATGTCATTTGTCAATCACTTTTATAATGTCTCCTTTTCTACATTTTACATGTTTTTCAAGGATATTTTGATGATCTGGATTAAAAAATTGTTAATCTTTCCTATTTTGCCAAACTAAAAAGTTTTCTGTATGTTACTCATCCTATATTTACTTGTGTATCCTATTGTTTAACAAAAAAGCTCGAAAATCTATATAAAGGCTAAATTCTGCTGTGATCAACTTACTTGTCGGTAGAGACTTTGTCAGTACGTAACCATGTAACCACTTTTGAAAAAAAGCGTGTTTTATTTGATCTTCATCTTGACATGTCATTTGTCAATCACTTTTTTTATGTTTCCTTTTCTTTCTTTTTTGGACAAAACGGTGCCCAACTTTGAATGGATATTTATACCCAACGCTTTTAGAGTGTATTTAGTCAGTTGTAGTTTATAATAGCTGCAGAAATGTAGCCTTTTGGTTATACATCTCATAGCTAGTATCATGATCGAGTTCAGGAGGACTACTCTGTTGTTGGCACTGTAATGTTGCGATGCAGTCTGAATCGCTAGTAGAAATGTATGCTGATTAGTGTAATATCGTAGTTAAACATATCATATTGTATTATACCATACCGTAGTGTAACTGGTATCAATATATCGCTTCAAATGGAGACCGCTAGCTTTGTGTGTAATTTTTGTGTATTTTCTGGTAGTTCGCTTCGATTTCTTTTCAATTTATTTATTTATCAAATCAGAGGTGCTTGTTGACGGCAAAACAAACTGAACTCCTCGAACCTCCGCCGACAGGCCAGTGAAATATGTCACGGAAATACAATTAAAGTTTCACTGGTTTATGGTGACCGTGCAGTATTGGACGCATTGATAATACCAACACTACGACAGCGACTACGACACTAACTGTGATATGAGACTGGAATGAATCGGTAGCCTACTGATAATGACTGGTGATAGCAATGTTGGTTCAAACTGTAAAAGGGTAAACACTACAAAAATATACTTGAGTTACAGATGTCGGGTGTAACAACTATCATTTTAATGTCAAGAATGCAAGATATACAGAAGCTCATAACACATGAACATAACTTTTAAACGTTCACTATACCGCCTTAAGCTAGACAGTCATAAAACGCCATTGCACCCTGACACTCACTAATAACCACAATAACATCTAGATATGCTCTCAAGCACATGGAGGATAAACCCTTCAAGGAATACAGCACATCCTGTCACAATATATACTAATATTCCACACAATGCGCAACACATTAGGCTAAAAAGTAATACAAAACGCCTCCCTTCCGTGAAGTGTGCAATCACATGGCCCCAAACATATGTAAATAATGTACATTCTTTAAAACCTATAGGCTCACGCTTGAAACAACTTATATAGCTAAGTATATGCCCCAACAGCCCCATTGAGGTTTGCCAATCATACTATGGAACAGGAAAACAAACATTACATTACAGAGAAGCCTCAACTAATGACTGGTAATAGATAAATCATGTAGTAAAGGCTAATTCAATATGTTTAGAAAAGAAAAGAAAAGAAAAAGAAAAGAAAAGAAAAACTCACGACAAAGGGTCTCTCTAATTAGGTAGAGGGTACAGGACTTGAGACAAGTACCCTCGGCTCTCATTTCAGACGAGCGCCGCCAATCGTATGTAACCTGCCTCCAACTTGGTGCAATTACAAGAAATTAGGCAATTTCTGGCTACCAGAACTAAAACAGGAAAGAGGGGTAGGGGGGGGGGGGTTGTGTAAGCCACAAAGGAAGGAAAGAAAAACAGAAGATACTCAAAGCAGTGGCAAAACTTTCAAAAGCATAAATCTAGCTATGAATTGTAGGGATACATTTAAGGATTTTTCTTGGAAGAATTTATCGTAGGAGAATTCCGATATTCAAACATCCATGTTCAAACGGGAAATGCCACCTTCGCAGGAATAGCAGTTTGCATAGGACAAACGTTCCCCATACGCTTTACCTATAGAATACTGAATGAAAGTACAACAGATGCATGCCGTAACTAAATGTGCGTATCGATTTGTTGAATGCCATGTTAAGTATAAGTTTGTTCAGCACCTATAAGGTTGCCCACGGTGCACACCATAATATTGGAAAGTAATTTTCGTCTCAATTATTTAACAAACACGTTATATGATCATTTTGAAAAAAAAGTATATTTAATTGGTCAGCTCTTTGTCAATCAAACTATATTTTGATCACCGTTTGCAGCCATCAAATGTTAAAAACTCTACCGTCCAGCAGCATTAATAAATGGAGTAGGACATCTTCGCATTGGGTTTTTGGGGTAGGGGGGGGGGGGGGAGGGGGAGACAATGCTGGCTTCCTTCGTTCGTGAACATGGCAAGAAGGGAAGCATTGCCTTGTTCATATAGTTTTAGCCACTCAAGAAAATATGAAAATAGTAACTTCGACCGACAATATTGATGCTTGATTTCTGTAGCTCACACGGAACTGTAAGTTAGTTACGGCATATGTTGTCTTCCATTGGCTAAATATAGAACAATAAGTACAATTATATATAATGGGCTTCATAAAATTGTTTAATGTTGCTGTCTTCTTAGGAAGTATATACAAGATGTCACTATTTTAGGAGATTGCGAATGTCGGTTGGTGGTATTGTCTGGCTCTTTAATATGTTAAGATGTACATTTACGTAGTGGCGAGGCGATACTTACAAACGTGAATGGAATGGTCTTTGCGGAGGTAATAATTATATCTGAAACTGAGATATGTACAATGCCGAACTCCCATCAGCGTATATTTGCCTGTTGTCGAGAGATGGAATGTTGCAATCAGTTCACTTTATTTGCATTACACAATTATTTGTGACGTCATACATATTGATGACAAACAGTTCAACAGTGTCACTGGATACCATCTTGCATTACTAAGGTATGTATAATCATCAAAGTTTGACAGTGATTAATACATTAATACATTATTTCTTTAGAAGTGTTCTATGCTTAACGATTGTTCATTATAAAAGTACGTATGTCATTCATTGTTTTAAATAATTTCCGTAGTCTTCGTTCATGATATAATATATTTTATAATTATTTTTCGTATAGGTTTAAAGAATCTGACGGAGAATTTTCGAATATTTTTATTTAGTTTATAGTCAATAACGTGTCATTTATCGCGTTGTGCCTTCTAACCTGAATGGTCGCCTGCTCTTGCGATTCGCATCTGATTGGCTGTTACACACCAAGCAGCTCCTGACAACCACCGTCCACCAATAGAAGAATCATGTAATGGGCACAAGCCCCCCCCCCCCCCCCCCCACAAAGAAAATTATGTCAAGTCGTGACTGTGTTAAGGTTGTCATGTGTGTCATGTTTTAAGTGACATGTTTTCAGAAGAAGACGTAAGACGAAAACATGGCGGTTGTTTAGTTACTTGGGAAAAGGATAGTCATTGCACCATATTCTTAGAGATTTATTATCCCTTTATTTCAAGAATTCATATATACATTTTTTTACACATATTTTCTCTGGGTGCCATGAAATGACAATACAGTGACCTCTTGATTACAAGCCAATGCTACCAACTGAGTTATCTCTCCCTTAGTTGATGTAGATTCCTGTGAGGCCATTTAGTTTATGTTCTAGTTTTGAAAGTATTAAGAGAAAATGTATCGTTTTCGTTATTATCTATTTATAAAGTTATTATAAAGTTTTTTTCCCAAAGGAAATCGAAAAATAAGATAACGTTGGTGGGGGTGGTGTGTGTGTGGGGGGGGGGGGGGGGGTAGCTGGGTGGAGTATGAATTTGGTTATGGGTTTATAGTAAATCCAAACAGAGTTACCCAACTTTAAAAATGTGTTACAGGGGGTTAAAGTGGAGGGTGATGTTGCTCCGAAGTAGTGATGACAAAGCCCGGACGACAATTAATTCGACTAATTGACGCATTGAACCCTCCCCCACCCGTGAAGGAAATTATGAAAGAATAAGCCATAACTTTGGAGTGTTATAAGTGGCTCACTAACAGCAACCTGAGTATCAAACACTGTTATTTTTCGACTATGCTTTTCTCCACGTAGGCCTATTGTATAACAGTCCTCATATGTTGAGTTTATACCAGAATCTTGTTTGATACTGCCATTGTTTTGTTCCATTTCTATGCTGGTTCTTGAATGTAGTCTCTTTTTGAGGAATTCTCACTGGTGGGGCAAAGGTCCATGCATTCACGTACCATAAACGAATTGAGCGCAAAAAGCAAGATCCATTAACAATGTTACGAAACTCACAGGCATCAACTCAGGTCAATCAAATTGTCATGTAAGTCAATCAATCAATCAAACTGGGGCCTTTGTCTGCAATCTGTGGAAGGTGAATTAAGATCAAGAGATATCATTTTTAGGCTGAAACACAGAGAGAAAACATAAACAAGAATATGAATACCAAACTGAAGAGTGAAAAGATCGTAATATTTGTTACGATCATAGCACTAACTATCGTACTGGAAACAGGCTAGTGTCTACAGCCTAAATGCATATCATCCAGACTGCATTGCGACTTTATTTATAATTTTATTTATAAAGAGGTTTTCAGTTACCATCAATTTCTACTTGTAAAGATACATGGATGTGCGTTTACACATACGTCACAAAACGGGCTGGCAATCAATACTGATGGTTGCTGTAAAGATTTGATACATCGGAGTTTTATCAATATTCGTCGTCAAACTTAAGACCAAGGTTAATGAGTCATTGACTCTCCGCCCGTCTTACATACCAAAATCAAAATTAATCAATTAAAATTAATAATGTCAGGAAAACCAACTAAATCCAGAATAAAAAATCATAAACTAAACAAGGGATGGAGAATAAACTCTGAAAAAAACGAAAAATTCAGAAAAAAAACCTTAAGAAATCCGAAAAAAAAGAAGAAATATGCAGACAGGAAGTCACTCATATACAATAAAACTATATTTTTTAGTCAATTAAAGGGTGGACTGCATTGTGGTTATCTGTGATATATCCATACTGTACGAATATCCTGTACGTTTTACCACTACTCTACCACAGTGAACAGTTCTTGCTGATCTGAGGTAAGATTTAATATTTTTAATTTTAAGGGTTTTAAATTCACGATAACGCATCAAAATCTGGAAGAGATACAATAAATGCCATTTTCTGCACCACATGTACTTCGGCATTCAACATGCAAGCCACAAAAACCAGATCGTGATTGATAACAGGGCAAAAAAAATGTTCTCCTACTGCTCATTGGCACTTTTCCTGAAGGAGAACATTCGGGCGGATTGATATAGACCTTAATAGTAGTATGCCACCCTATGGTCCCATTCACACTCCGATGATGTAAGGTCTATACAGACGTTACGACTTGATGACCATGTCATCCTACTTGTTGAAGCGTCTCTGCATCCCCGTTGTCATGCCATTATATCTGGTATAGATCTCGCAGATAATCAAATAAAAGTGATAAGAAACGAACTATTAAACGTGGTGCCGTCGAAGAAAGGATTTCCTATGTCCAAAGGAAGAGAATGGTGTACAATGAAGGACAATGTTACGGTACCCGGTGGTAGACGTTAGAAGGTTAACTGCTTGGGCAGCTTTTGCACCATTGTTATTATGTTATTAAGTACCTGTATACACGTATAATTTTGTGTTTTAATATCGGATGCATGGCTTCATGACGATAGTTTGAACAGATTACCTCGCTTTACATTTGAAATATATTGCAGTGTTGTAGCATTTTATCGCTTAATACTCAGCAAATTTGTAACTGGAAACTGCTCGTCTTGTGAATTTATTTTCCGTACCGTGCTTAGAACCAGGAGTTTGGTATGGAACAGTGCCATGCACAAGATTTCGAATTTGAAGGGCGGCAATATAACCTTTTTCTTTTTATGCGTGACCGACATATACGTGATGGAAATTTCCATCACTCGCAACAGCTGTGGCTGCATTGGTGCGAATAGCAAGTAGATGAGACTTCAAAAGAACATTGTACTGCCCTATAGACTCTCGTGCTACGTGCACGTATGTATGAAATGTGATGTGAAAAGTGATGGAAATTTCCATCATGGATTTGTCGGTTACAAATATGGATAAAGTTTGGTCTCCGTAGCACACATCAGTACTTCCAAACAATTCTTGGAGCATCAAAGACATACGACATTCATTTCGAAGAAGATTTGAGAAGTAAGTTTAAGTAATTAAGTACTTGGTAATCAGAATTAGTTAGTTTACGAGACACAAATGAATTATATTTACTAATTATTCATAAAGTTGTCAGTAGGCTTTGATGGCTAAATATTCAGGCAACGTTGCCGTCCACAATCCACAGGTTGTTCAA
>KN886001.1:78635-96981 GCA_000934455.1 Apostichopus parvimensis
ATGGTAACAGCTTCATATACTTTCCACGTTTCCCAAGCAGATTTCTTCCCTTTGCTGTAAAATGCTGAAACAGTGTCGCACCCGGTGTAAGCATGGAACATTAGCAGAGCTTGGCACTTGTTTGGGCCAAGTGATGCAGCGATTTCATGTACAGGAATATATCTAAAGCTTTAACCAGTTCCGAATGCCACCCATGACTCCTGGATGCCTAGTTTAGATACTGCAGCTATGGTCAAAACCACTACATCTGTGTCTACTGTGCGTAGGAGGATATTTTGGAACCCTTCATGGAATGCATGCGAAAGGTGCAATATCATCCTTGTGTCTGCCTCTTCATGGTCGCAGGGTGATAGATTTGATGTGTCCTGAGAAGGTATGCACAAAATCTCTGGCCCGCTGGTTGTGATTACTATCTTGCCCTCTTCCAATTGCATATTGGATACTTGCTTGGCCAAGATATTGAACAACTCGGTTTTGTTCTCGTCGATGCGTAGAAACTGTTGCCAGTTCCCTGGCAAACTATTGAAGCCTTCAACTCGTCTTCGGACACCTCTGCCATGTTTTTTTCTTGCCTGCGTCTTCAAGCTGCTCAATATACTGATCCCAGACTATATCCACTATCCACTCTACTAGCATGTTGCAACTGACGTATGAATGGCAAGAACACCTTCAGTGCATAGTCGTCAAACGTCTTGACAGTTATGGGTCGAAGTATATTGACAATCGCTGCTCCATCTAGAATAATAGCATCGCTGATTGGTATGCCACTTGTAGACTCTGCGCATGCTTCAAGGCACACAAGAAGATCTGACTTGCTCCCGAGTCTCAAGTTTCCAAATTGGGATACATGATGGGGGACATGCCTGGTTTTCATGTCTGAAAAGGTCACCGAGGTCACCATCTCTCGACTGGCAGCAATGTAGAAGCGTGAAAATAAGGACACGTCGCTCTTCAGTGTCGACACTTGCAATTTCACTCTCTCACAGGAGGACGACTAAACAATAAGAGTTTGTTTTTCTTAATTGGTTGTGAAATAGGTATTGATTGGTCTTGTAGTCTTGTCACAAAGTCGTCATGTTGTTGCTGACCTATCTTTACTGCCTGGCACACTGCGGTCGTCACAGCTTGATCAACAATATCCTTGTTGTCGAGTTTGAGCAAGTCATTAGTTTCTTCCAGAAACGGATTGCCCATTTCTTCATGCATCACTTGAACAATTTGCTGGACTTGCTTGGCAAACGTAACTTGCGAACTTTTGGTCTATTCGTGATGGTGTGATTCTTGGTTTGAATTCTTTAGATTTCTCTCGATCGAGGCTTTGAACTCTGTGTTCATCCTTACTACCTCTGGGCCGACAACCATCTATCATCTGAGAGCATCAGGCTTTTGGGTCAGACCAATAGCTCCATCATCGCTCTTTACCATCGCATTGTTCTGCTCATGCGCCTGATCAAGGGCTATGGCTGAAAATGGCCGTCTTGATGTACAGTACATACTGTAAAATTGCCTTTATTGAATTCTGCAGCAATGTCAGGATGTGTTCTGCTTAGACTGGTCATGTCCCGTACATGCACTGACATCCATCTAGCATAGGTAGTGTGATCCAAGCTGAAGAACCATGGTGCAATTTTTGTTAAGGTATCAGTATACAGAGCGAAATCTCCCACACGCTGTGCTCGCACATATGTCAAGACAAGAAGCTCCAACTGAAACACTGTGTACCAAAAGTTAAATTGTGGTATCACTTGTTTCTTTTGAACACACCAGTCAAATCCTTCTGGTTGTACCTCTGTATCTAGTCCCCTTGTAGTTGTCGTATGATTTCCTGAGCAGTATGTACAAATAACTAGCCGTAACCTGATGTGCATGTCTAGTTCTAGTAACATGGGATGCCCTCCAAAATGAATCTGCAGTTCCTATTGATGTTACTCCAGAACAATTGCCTCTACCCAGCCTGAATCTTCCAGCTAATCACCGATCATCTTGAATCCAGTCATCTCAATGTGTAACACTCCAAGCACTATGAAAAAATAGCTTCCTCGTAGTCTGCAGGCCATTGCCACTGTATTTGTTTGGCGATTGTGTAGAGGGGCTGATCCAGGTGATCACCGGTATTCGGCCAGGGTTGAGTTTTTCTACTGCTCGCTTTATCTGGTCTATCGAGTGCTTTATCGTGGCAGCAGACTTTGAGTCTTCGGGAAACAGTGGTAACAGTGCTGTTATAGCAGGTGGACGATCTTGTACTGGTTGCTGACTGGCATGATATGCTGCCCAGGATATTTTGCTATCCTTGTTGATGTCCTCTAAATTAGTCTGATCCATGATCTCTAGCCATCTATGTACCTAGTACATGTAATTGAGTGCATTCACTTATGAAAATTCAACTCTTATTATCTCTATATTAGGTTTTAAATGTCAAATCCTTGTAGCAAACGGAGATTTTGGCGGCCATTTTGTAAAATGGTCGCCACGGCTGACGTGGGATTTTTTCGCGATGGCTCCACTTCTGAAAATGTTACTTAGGGTGACCTCTACCTGTGTGCCAAAACTCATGCTTGTATGAAAAAATGCCATATTGTTACATAATTTTGCTGAAATCTGCCTAACTAAAAAGGGTAAACACAACAAAAATATACTTGAGTTACAGATGTACGGGTATAAAAACTATCCTATTAATGTCAAGAATGAAAGATATACAGAAGCTCATAACACATGAACATAACTTTTAAACATTCACTATACCGCCTTAAGCTAGACAGTCATAAAACGCAATTGCACCCTGACACTCACTAATCGGGTCAAAGGTGACTCCATTATAACCGCAATAACATCTATATATGCTCTCAAGCACATGGAGGATAAACCCTTCAACGAATACAGCACATCCTGTCACAATATATGCTCATATTCCACACAATGCGCAACACATTAGGCTAAAAAGTAATACAAAACGCCTCCCTTCCGTGAAGTCTGCAATCACATTAAAGCCTAGGCTCACGCTTCAAACAACTTATATACCAAAGTATATGCCCCTATGAGGTTTGCCAATCATACTAGGGAACAGGAAAACAAACAATACATCACAGAAAAGCCTCAACTAAAGACTGATAATAGATAACCATGTAGTAAAGGCTAATTCAATATGTTTTAAGAAAAACTCACGACAAAGGGTCTCTCTAATTAGGTAGAGGGGTACGGGACTTGAGACAAGTACCCACGGCTCTCATTTCAGACGAGCGCCGCCAATTGTATGTAACCTGCCTCCAACATGGTGCAATTACAAGAAATTAGGCAATTTCTGGCTACCAAAACCAAAATAGGAGAGAGGCAGTGGCGGAGCTAGGGGTATTGGTCAGGGGGCGAGTATGGTCTGTAGGGCGCTTTCGACACTATCTAAGCGGAGCGCCACCACAGGTTGGCGCGGAGCGTAGAGAATTTTTTTGAGTAAAGATACTCCCTAGATCACCGGAAATGACCTTTTCCGGGCCTTGCTAATTTTCAGATAAACGAAGAATAAATAGGTGTCATCGCCATTTTGTCAGAAAATTACACCAACAAAATGTGACAAATGTCAATAGGTATTTGAGAGCGCAATAAAAAAGTCAATAATCGCGAATAACTAAAAAGTGGTAAAAAGCTGAAAAGGGCGCCAGCAGTCCATTTGAGTCCGTCAGGGGGGGGGGGGGCATCCGCCCCTTTTAATGGATGGACGCTCCGCCACTGGAAAGAGGGGTTGGGGGGTTTTGTAAGCAACAAAAGAAGGAAAGAAAAACAGAAGATAGTCAAAGCAGTGGCCAAAACTTTGAAAGGTATAAACCTAGCTATGAATTGTATACGAATACATTTAAGAAATTTTCTTGGCAGAATTTATCGTAGTAGAATTTGTAATTGTATTTGGTAAAGAGTTCCAAAGATCAGCCCCAGAAAGTATATGCATTGTCTACTCTGCTCGGTGCTAGGTTTAACCTTATGACATATAGGTTGAGCTCCTTGTATGATACTAGTGTATGTCAAGGTTATGAACACTATGATAACAGTCATAAAGGAAGGACACAGTAATACAAATTACCTTTATTGCCTAACATTGCATTCAACTTGATGTCTACTTGTCGATGTTTACCTATCAAGTTTGGGATAATGCACAAGTATTATGGCTGGATATATAGCAGTCAACGTTGATTTACTTCGCCCTAACAAGCTGTCTTACATATATGCATGCTGAAGAAACACTTGTTGTCAGGTTCCTTGCTTTCATTTTATGTATGCCTGCTACCTCCCCTCTCCACTCTCCCGCTTTTCCTAATAAAATAATTACTTAAATATGTAAAATAAATTAAACTGACACTAGTCTCATTGCATGCAAAGACATTCAGTCACAGGAAAGTTTGGACCTTAGTGACGGGAGGTTTACTTGGAACTGACTCCAACGACTGACAAATCAATAAAAAAAATCACCGCGTTGCATGAACTTTTGAACCTCTTGACCAATTAGAATTCCTGCCATTCAGTTTCTTCTTAAATCTCCAAAGACTTTCTAAAGCCGCGTAGTGCTTTTCCAATTCATCCTGTTTACATTTGAACTCATTTCTGCTGAGAGCCTGGGTTTACAAAATCTCGTAACGTGTGTTTTTCCATGCTTTGGTGGAAGCAATGTAGTGATGACGAAGACTACCAGCGTATGGAAAGCCGTTTTACTGTGTATATTTACATGGTGATATCAGCGAGGATTATCATTACAAACATCACATCTTTGAAAAGTAAGTTGGTCGATAAGAGTCAAAGATACAAATAAGGTACATATGAATCTGACATTACAGATTATTCAATCTGCCGTAACAGACGTAATCAATCATAACGTATCATTTGATCTGTCGGAACAGATTATTTTTGAAATATTAACACAAACCTTCACGTGCCCATTGCATTTAAAACGAGGGGGTGGGGGACGGGGACGAGGGCACCATCATTGGTTGTCCAGATTTACTGAATGGAACTTTCGATGAAGGTACAACGACTCTCTCCGGATATATGATGTTACGATAAAAGGACGAGACAGTACAGTCCAACATATGGGTGGGGGAGAGGTGCCGGGAGGGGAGAATAGCGTAGTACTGTTGTTACTTACTGCTTGGAACACATTTGTGGCGAGCCCATCTCAAATGAGCTTTAATCTACCCAAAATAATATCCACCACAAGTCCAAAAAGTTGTTGCTTGTATTTAATTCCTTTTCTGACCATTGAGTAACCCTTCGCCTTTTTGCTGTATAAGACGCACCTCACAAAACCCTGCTTATTTGAAAACGACACTATGGCTTGCTTCTAGCATACATCAACTTATACCAAAGCTTTAGACATGAAAATATATTGAGTTTTCGTCCTATTATACTCGACTTGGGTGACCTTTGAACTAATCATATTCCATGGACAGGATCAACCTAGTCAGATACCTGACAATCTCACAAGGTTCAACCAGACCAAACCCAGAACCTCCTTGCTGGGTTTTGAGCGACCATACAACATATCAAATTTAATTTAATGCTTAAATTTAAAGCCACTTTTACGAGGAATTTGACAGATGAATAATCTCGCAATATAGATTTAATATCCTATTTCGACATATTGATATGTTTCTTGTGGTTTTATCGTTTTTAGAATAAAAAAACCCCCTAATACAAACAGAAGTTGAATTTCTTATTTCGCCAACCTATATATATGCAGTGGTGTCACATTAACACATCCCTGCATACTGGATATGACGTTATTAGGCAACAGCTTCATAATTATTCTTCGATCTTTTTATGTATTAAAATATCTCATTTATTACTTATTGATACGAATAACAACGTCTCGAAGATTTGTCAGTTGGTTCGTGCTATAACCATATCTTTGAGGGGTGGGGGAGGGGCCAATTGGTATAGCCACAGTACATCACCTTGCCTCTAACAAGGGATAACACACGATTCATTCAATGGGTCCGAGGATGGCATGAAGTATGAGAACCTTGGGTCTATAGGTACCAAGGGGATGAGGGTGGTGTATACAAGATAAAATTTAGAAGTATTGTTCTTGTCTCTATAAAATAAGACTCAACAGTCGAAAGTAATAATTTGGTGTCCATGTCTACCTAAACAAATTATCATGGTCCTATGCAAGAAAAGAGACTGAAGTTGTTAATACATTTCCTTTAAAATTTATTTGAGCTACCGTTTTCTCCAATGTCTCTATACAATCTTTATTATAAATTGAAGTTATAAAATAAGTCTAAAATTACAAAATGCATTTCCGCAAAGCTATAGACTACATCGCAATCAATTAGAATGAAAAATTTACTTGATAAACTAATTTCAAAGCCTCAGTCATTCCCATTGTTTATAGTACTGTAATTATTATGGCAATATAAAAATGTGTATATTACCTATTTACGCTTTCTGCATGCAGTTGAGTTTAAAAAAAGTTGTCTGTTATGAAGAAGAAAAAATCTAGTTCATTTCAAATAGATGAATAAATCAATCTCTAATAGGCAAGTACAAGTAAACTAATTTGGCAGCAAAAGCAAGGCGTAGTACTATATATCGAATTTAAAAAAGGAAAATGATAAAGTTGAAATACAAATCTGATATTTGAAATAACTGTAAATCCTAACAAAATATTTTAAAGTATTTAATGTTTTTAAGTAAATCGGATGAATTTAATTCAATTCCAAGTCACCGTGTGACTATTTCGAGATTCAATGACAAATATCCCACTCTGGATGGTAAACTGCAGGAAGTCAATCAATCAATAAATTGGTCGATCGAGCAAAGAGGATACTTAATGAAATATTTCACCTATAGCAAAATTAGCCAAGGCATTAGGCGTTTGGTCTTCACGAACTATGTGAAATATTATTATAGCAAAATGCCCAAACTTGAGTGATAACGAGACTTCAGGTAGCAATAGTGTGAAATCCCACTCACTCACTCAATCAAATAATCATGCAATCAATAAACTAAAATATATCGTGAAAATAATGATTATTGATCATGTATAGTATACAGAGCGGATGCTACACCACTCCTTATTGACTTGTTTAATTAATCACGTCATCAAATCTAGAAAATTACTGCCGATCCTAAGTCACTTCTCATCAAATTATCTCTATTAAGGTAATCATTTGCTAATATCATGTAGATTTGTCCAGATCCAACATCATTCCATGTTGGCTCGCTTAAATAGTCATGTGATCACATCTAGAGAATCAGAGAGGATTCTACGTCATCTACCCATTAAATGGTCTCGATTAAATGATCACGTGATCACATCTAGTAGATCAGACCGGATCCTACGTCACTCCTCATTGTCCCGCTATTGTAGTTTGGATCACTCTTCTTCTTCTTCGATTTAAAGGCATCCGGGTTGTGAGAGTACTGGGCTAGCGCCACGAAAATGAAGTTGATCGCAAAGAGTGCGCATGCAGCCAGGAGCAAGAAGTACGCATTTCCGAGATACGTGAAGTCTGTTAAGAAGTTATTAGGTTGGTTCCGATCGTCTTCATGGAGTACTTCATCCTTCATCTTAACAGCATAGAGTAGCACGTAGAGAATGGCAGCTAAACCGCTTGCAATAACTGGAAATATTAATTTAAAAAATACGGATGGAAAAGCAATTAAAACTCCGTTACTTATCAGTATATATACTACAGTTGGGGAGGGGGATGGGGGAGGGGGGGGTAATCAGTTCAGATCAGTTAATATATTTCGCATAGACATACAAAAACAGTGCAGTAATGGTATATACCGGATACTAGAACAACATAAAATGTTTATCTAAGCTAGTATGCTATGGAGATAAAATTTCGCCTGAAGAGATTTGTGTAGTCTAACGGTATTCTGTTGGTCGGCTCGAAGTTACGTATACATGTCCTATGAAAATGACATGATGAAGGCTGTTGTGTAGCAAATTGTGTGTATGGGTGCATGTATGCGTATGGGTGCATATTTGTGAGGGTGTGTGTGTATGTTTGTATAGTTAACGGTATAATACAGCTTCAGGCTATATGCAAACAATCGTTTCTCAAGATATAATGGCATTGTCTACAGGTGTCCAAGCAGAACAGTCTTTATGGTAGTGCATTCGTCCATACACTTGTTATATATTCACAGAAGCTTTCTTGTTAGTGGTTGTATTTTTAATTCAGTGAAGGCCAGTAGAAGCATACTTGTGTTCTATTACATGTATCTGCAAGTTCCTACGCTGAGATGTGACCTCAGTCAAACAAAATGCCCGGATTACCGACCGTAAAAACTTGTAGTGTTACTTACAACATCGTTAAACAATAAAATAGTAGTATAAGTATATAAGCGATTACGTCATAAATCAACTCAAAGACAATATCAGCGATTAGTGACGAGTCCTGTCAAAAGTCAAATAATAATTGTCTTCAAACTTCGTTATTACAAATCACAAAATATTATCGTTCACTAGTTGTAATAAATTGTTGTAAATTATACCTTTTTCACAGCCTCATTTCAATTAAAGAAAAGTGAAAAGTTTGATTAATATTCGACTTGGCCATTTTTGTTTTCTTAGTTGAAGTGTCTGGAAGGTGATTGGTTTTTTTTTTCGGAATCGAATGCCGAGATTAATTGTACTCGTTTATTTTACTTTCATTTGGCGAATAATTATGTGTTTTATTTCTGACTTATATTCCAGGCGCGTAGCGAGGAATTTGCCAGTGAGGGGCGAAGCCTGTAGGCAAACTGTGTAAGCGTAGCGCCACCATGAGTTGGCGCGAAGCGTAAAAGAAATTTGTGGCCGAAAATGCCTCCCAGATCGCTGGAAATGGCACTTCCCAGGCCTTGTTAGTTACATCTAAGCACTGTCTATTTTAAAACTACTAACGGTATCATAAAAAATACAAAAAAAATATGCTCATGGGTGGGAGGGCGGTCGCCCCTTGGCTACGGGCCTGTAATGTTCTCATCGGTTTGGTAAAAATGTCCAAAGTTAGCAAACCAAAATGCAAATGATTCCTTACTTAAGCGATATAGTTTGCGGTCTCTGTGTAAGGAAACTTACCTGCAACTCCATTCCACAAGTATAAACCAACCGGACCGTACATCGTCTCTATTGGTACCGCGAGAGTATTGACCAGACCGAATACCGTCGCAATCAGCGAGAAGAGAAGAGCAATGAAGATGAAAACAATCACCACGATGACGACACTAGTTGAATATATTCCCGAGTGTTCTTTATAAACTAATAATAAAAAAGAAGTGAAATCAAGAAAAAATAAGTTAAAAAACACGAAAAGTTCAGACAGAAAAAAAGTTGAAATTTCAAGAAAACTTGTGGAATGTTTGAGAAAGAATGGTGAAAACAATGAGGAAAAGAGCGAAATTTTGAGATGAAGTTGAAGAAATGTTGAGATAACATTTTGAAATTGTCTTATAATCCATCTGGTTCACCGTAGCATCAAGATACACATTGCTTTCCTGCCTCACTTTTTGATAGCTTCATATCTACACCACTGCCGCTGGTGCTTTATTATTCTTCTATCTTCACTGAGGACAAACTTCGAGAAATCTTGGTCACAGCCCCCCCCCCCCCCACTCTTAATACAAGAGAATACTAGAGAGGAAAAGGGTACTACTATATTAGCTGATTACTTAAACTTTGATGGGAACCTCATATCAATGAAATAACGTCATATTGTATATACCAATGTACTTACTTGAGAAACACACCCAATCTCGTCCACCAAAACCATAGTTGAATCTCTTACATCCACGAAACAGACCGTAATAAGCGACTCCAGAGAAGGCTCCCGGGTCGGTGTCGTCGATGGGGTTCGTCCCGTAGAATTGTCGAAGGGGTAACGTGGTATTATACTTTCCATCGTCCTTAAGAAGCTTCGCACTGACCCAATACGGTGACCAAATCGCCCATGCCAATAGTATAAAACTAAGTAATGCTATCACGGCGGTCAAGAAAGAGAAGGTGGTTCTACGTTTGAAAAACATGACGATCTAACCTGACGAAGAACTATAGCAAGTTATGGAGGAAAATTCAACTGTGAGTCGAGACTAAAGCGCCCACTGTTATTGATTCCTTTACTCTAGTTGGACTGACACAATAAACACAGTAGGCTACAACCCATTAACGGTAATTTATAAAATTGACCCAAAGGATCGAGAGAGAACTGCGTTTGATTTTTTTTCCGAATAAAAGTTTCACACCTGTTCAGCAATTTTCAGAGTCTCGACATATTTCCTTTAGGCTTTAGTCCACGAGCAAATATGGCTATAAGTTCCCCTCTAGAACATCTGGGATAACCGACAAGGTAAAATGGCTCTTTGAAACTCAAGTTAACTATGTATCAACACATTCCACAGTCTTCGATGCTAGGTTGAGGAAAACACCTCTCCAATGAAAGTACCTATCGATTTAAATTTAGCCTATATAAACCGAGGATTTAAGTGCGTGGTGTTCAGTGCTGGTGGTAAGACTTTCTGTATGCACCTTCTGTGTATAGAACTCTTCATATGTGTTGCTACGAACTATGGGCACAAAGGAAGCTCAGACACACTCTAAACAAGTTCTTTGAAAGGAACAATATAATTGCATATTTTCTTGAGTGAACAATGGATAATATAGTTGGAATCGCTTGAGGTATTTTGAACTTAAGATCTTTCGGAGAGTAGTGTGAAAGATGGGTTGGGTTTTGACCCTGCTAAGAATTATTTTTCGGGTGACAATAATCCTTAAACTTTCGTCATCGTAGTCGTGCAATATTTAGTTCGTGAGACATAGACCAGGACCGTGGCACACTCTTACCAAATGAAGCTCACGGTAATGGAGGGTGTGTGTGTGTGTGTGTGGAGGACAGGGGGGGGGGGGGGGGTGATAACTACATCAGAATTCTCTTGGAGGATAAGGAAAATGGAAAGTGAATAATTTGATGATAGCGAAAAATTTGTGAGGCCGGAGAATTGATTTGATAAAACGTATAGCCAACAATAAGGCAACTGTGGTACCATTCTGCTGCCGGGTACCACTCAGAGCAATGGTCATATATGATTGAATACCCTTTATGTGGTATGTACGTGTACAGAGCGCACATTCTGCATCAGTCCTACACGGTGAAATGTAATCATTAGGGGAAATAATGACATTCATATGTCTGCAAATTTACATAAATACGTTACAACACACATCACAGCTATAGCATTCTCACACAGGTGACGTACTTGGGTCTTGATGTTCATTGGTATAGGCTACTAATGTAGGCCTATGGCGGCAGTGGCTCTCCTTTTCATCATGAGAAAGTCAAATTGTAATCAACCATTCATCTTGACAATGTTGGAAACGTACTCAGTCGACGACTCCTTTACAGGCGCGTATCTATGCGCCATAAATAATAAATAATATAATAAATACCCAGTGGCGTAGGAAAGCACTTTTGAGTGGGGGGGGGGCTGAAGACTGATGGCCGGCCTGGGGGAGGGGTCTTTTTTTGGATTTTTTTTGCATTTCCAGGTGGCCTCAGATGCAATTTGGTGCAATATAGCACACTTCCACACCTACTCCATTTTGTAAATAATTTTGCATTTTCACCTGGCCTTAGATGCAATTTGGTGCTCCAAATGAGATTTTTTTCTCATTTGGAAATGAAAAAGGGGTTTTCTGACTTGTGGAGCGGGGGGGGGGGCGGAATGATACTTCCGCCCCACCATATTTTTCACTGGGGGGCTGGCGCCCCCCCAGCCCCACCGGTTCCTACGCCCTTGTAAATACCATATATTAAAGTGCTGTTTTCATGAAATAAAACATGCTCAAGAGCACTGTACAAAAGAGCCAATACCAGAATATAAAATTACCAAACTTAAGAAAACCTAAAGTATCGAATTTAATATGACCTGTAGGGATTACTCCACATTCCGAAACGTACCAACAACAATGGCGGTCATGTGAAATGCTCCCAAGTGCTACTTAGATATTATTTTACCCTTTGTCAGTTCCAAGAGATCAGCGACCCGTAGACGATAGGACGCCACAAACGGGCATTTAGTTACGGCAAACTTGAGAATAGTTACTTTGGTTTGGATGATTACGTTTACTTTCCGTCTCATAAAAAAGCTTGATCGGCATGGACCCTGGCTACTGTTCGAACATCTACTGTCAGAGTCTTATAGATTACTTACGTCATTAATACGCGCTTGTTTGTGCGTAGTCCGGCTTGGCCAAGTCGTTTGTAATACTTTTTTTCGGCCTTTTTGCAGGGACAACTATGACACTATCTGAGTGGAGCACTCTCATAATACAAACAAAAAAATGTTTGCCACGCGCCTCTAAACACCGGAAATGACAATTTCCAGACATTAAAACTTGCATAAAACAAGTGCCGGGTGAAGGCGGGGGGGGGGGGGACGGACCCCTGTATCTGCTCGTGTTGTCACGGATATTCTTGAAAGCAGGTAGGTTCGATTCCTAACCCAAGCAGAGCTTATGATTTCAAAATCTGTTGAGCAAGTACAGATTGCTGGGTGGCCCGCTGGCAAGAATATCTGCTGATTTGATTATGAACCTTTGTAAATTCCAAACCAGTACAATGTTAATATTTTCACAGATGGTGAACAAGACCCAACTTACTTTCATATCTGAATAATGATGAAAATGAGTACCACCATACCATTTTTTAAAGTGTGCAGAAACATTTAACTTATATTTTCAAGCATCAGCCACAATTTCAGTGGCATTATAGCTGTCCATATTGAAAAACGAAGAAGTTTTCAAAGTTGATTCTTTATAAGTCATTAGTATAGTACTTACCACTCTGGTCGCCATAACATGTCTCTTTTGTGAAAAGTACACCTACTCTTTCGAAAAAATGGTTAAAATCAAATTCAATTTCAAAGTCCGCGAATGTGCAATGTATATGTATGAAAACGTCCAAATGCCTTTTGCCGTACAACGCAAGCCCTCACTTTTGTTCAAGACTTCCCTGCTTTAAACACACAGCAATACTCTGTGTCAGCATTCTTCCTATAGTTCAATTTCTATGGTCCAGATTAATGTATACGCCGATGCCATGCTTAGTGTGAGGGTGTACATACATACATATATACCTCCTCCTCCCCCTCCCCTTTTCAACCCACTAAAATGTAGTTATGAAGCACATGCTTACGGCATTAACGATCCAAAGGCGACACGCCCTTTTGGATCCGTCCTTGATCTTGGTGGGAAGATAGTGTGAAACAGTTGGGCAGGGGGAGGGGATCACTGTCACGTACCAAGGGAATATATTATTATTAATTTATTATTATTACGCCGTTATTTATATAGCGCATAATCCACAAGTTCTATGCGCTTTACAATTAATCCTGGTCATTGGTAACTTGTCACACCTACACACCAAAGTGTGCACAATTCAAACAATCTCTCCTGGGGCACAACAGTGCACCACAGCCACGTGTCCCCTGGGGGACTTCCCATAGAATGCAGCCACAAACCGGCGCACGCAACTATATTTACAAGTCACCTCGCAAGTCCCCAATTATACACTTGGGTGAAGAGGGGCAATGGAGATAAAGTGCCTTGCCCAAGGACACAACGCAATGATCTGGCCAGGGCTCGAACCTGTAATCCTTAGATCACAATATCTCAATCTCAATATATCTTTCCTCATTACTATACCCTCAAACTATATGATTCACGTTTATTTCATTTTAACTTGTGGACTATGGCTGTTTTACGTGTTTGAATCTTCACACTTTCAGAGAATAGATGGTGCGTACTATATATCTTTACACGTCGTCTTGTACATAAATACTGTAATTCTGTCTGTGGTCATGCGAGTCGTATGGTTTCTGTGTTACAAATAGGCTACACGCAGGGGGCTAGAAAAGCTTCCATAATGTGTGGGGGGAGGGGGCACAATATCAGAGGAGCACTTTCTCATTCCACAACCACCACTCGTTATGCTATAAACCGTTACACACCGGCCATATCACTTAAATATATATGACGTGTTAGTATGCAATCAATACTATTTATTGAGATTGTTTCTTGTTAACAGTGCTACAAAAAGACATGGGATGCCATTTTAAAATTAGCATGTACTGTACAGACTAAAAATAAATATTTAAAATAAAATAATTAAAATTAGCAAAGGTTTAACATATTCAAAAGATATTCTTCATCAAAGGGGCACAGTTTATTTGCCAGTAGGGAACATTTGCTATTTTGGAGAAAAGTGGGGGCACGTGCCCCCCGCCCCCCGGCTCCTACCCCCTTGGCTACACGACACCACATACACACTCGCATATTTTATTTGCCAAGTTTCAGTAAATTGTACACCTCAGTGTCGATGCCTGTCACAGTGTCGTGTTGCTACTTACACGATACTTGATAAACTTGATGACGAAACCGTTTTGAGATTTTTCGATATGTCAATTTTTCGATATGCTGGCTAGGGGCGGACTGAGGAATAAAGCGGTAGTATTTTCTGAAGTATCGATGCATTCCCCACGCCGGCCTCCCCATTCCTCATTCGAGACATTAATATGATTCTGCTGCATCTCATCAATTTGATTTGTGAGTAAATGAAAGTTCAAATATTTTCAATCACAATTTTCTCTTCGTCATAGCTCAGGTATTCTCCTTGGGAAAGGTTGGCAGGTTGGGACGCATCAGTTATTGTGTTATCTGCTTCAGGCTGTTGTTGTAACCCGTGTTATCGCTTTAAGCCTAGCTCCCCCCCCCCCCGGCCCTCACCCCACAAACATACACACCCCTCTCGATCACAATAATCGGTCTTCACATGCCATATGTTTCTTTCCTGTTGATCACCGAACGGCGTTGCCGAGGTGAGGTAGAATAGTCAGCCCCTCTCTGCACAAACACACTTTTTTGCAAAATTCTAAATTTTGAATCGAAAAGTTCAAACGGTATAACAGCTGTTACCGTTTGCTAGCAAACTAAAAGTTCAAAAACTATAATAGCCGCTTATGAAACGTTCAAAACGTACGTTTACATTGTATTACTTTTCATAGTAAATGTCTTGATGCCGTTATTTAGCTTTTGACTTCACTGAATTCAATTTTAAACAAATCTTGGCCTCAGGTTTCCACACCCTCTCTTTAAAATCAGCTCCGCTGTCCCTTTTGGTGGCATAGATATGCACTGGCACCCAAATAGTGCTATTTACTGTATGCATAACAAAACGAAACGACTTGTAGGAAGTTGAATATTTCGTCTCGAATTGCCCTAATACGATTGGCTAGTTTGTACTACGTAGTTGCAGCCTTGCGCAATTCGCGCAAAAATCAAATCGGGAAAGGAGTTTAGATCCAAGAAAACTCACAAGCGAAGAAGAAAACACGAATGTTTTACTTTCAAAAAGTGTGCATGTTCTATTAATTATTACGTGAGTGTTCTCATTGAATGCTTTCAGGTAAATATCAACACAATATTCAACAGCGGTGATTGAAGAGAGTAAAACTTAGGCTTAGAAGTCACCTAACGTCATGTTAACTGGCATACTGTTCTGAATATAGTTCTACCATTGCCGAGCCTAGGATATACCCACTAGGCCTACATTATAACTAGTGTAGGTTACATCCAAGGTGTCTAGCCAGTAAGAGTAATATGCCAACACTAGTGTACAGTTAGATTTTGAGAACTTAAGCCTTAGTTAAGCTACAGTAGCCTAGCCCAAATATTGTTATGGATCTTCAGCCTACTTGTCAAAATCTGCTAGGCTAGATCCTAGCCTAAGTAGGACTAGCCTACACTTCCTACAGTTACAGTACACTAGGCTACAGTAGGTCTGTTACTCTGTAACACTAACAGTAACACTACAAGACAACATAAAAATGGGAATCTAGGCTAGGGCCTAGGCCCCTAGTTGATATAATGTCATTCAGTCAGACAAGACTAACCAATAACGCAAGCCCCTTTTCACTGTTAAATTACCATGATATACTAGTGAGGCCATTTTTGTATGCACTTTCTAATATTCCTGGGTAATCATGTCTCAAATGTAGTGTTTGTAAATCAATAGCAGCTCAATGAATTTGCCACGAAATATTTGGTGTTATTCAGACCCTGTCATTCTTGTTGCTTACCTAACGTTAGGAAGATTGTTCTTTCTTAAATGTTACTACTTTTACAAGCACCAACATTACAACATTCAGTCAAAAATCAGAAACTAAGTTGAATTTTCTGGCCAAGCACAGAAATAATAGCAATTGACATTGAACATCAGCAATTGTTTTGGCAATTCTTTCCTGTACTTATCCAGCTACTGTAGCCTACATTAATTTGTCGGGTGAGGGTCAAATAAACAGTTCAAATTTCAACATTTTGTGCTGTTATATCACTATTGTAAGGTACTGTACAGTCAAGAATATTCATGCACATGGACATATTGGGATTTTTCTAGTGAAAAGAAATCTCCCAATGAAAAAATTACATTATATCATTTTTGAAAAAGGGACAGACCTCCTTACCCTACAGACTAGAACAGAAACATATTTGGGAGTCATAACATGCAAATAATCTGCATGAAAATCAGGAACTGTATCCTGTGGATAAGGCCATTTATATGCCAAGACTACGTCACTAAGGAGTAAGCCTGAATGTAGTCCTACTGTCTGAGTACTACTAGCTCAGGTTACTAAGAAAAGATTTGTGCAATGTACCCAAACAAGTGCAGAATCTCGGAAAGCAATTTCTAGTACTACTGTATAGGCCTACTGGCAAGCTACTGCTCTCTTCATTTAGCCCTTACTATATAAAGTTTTAATAGGATACTATTATAATATTATGTGAACTAACCATGTAAATGTTTGATTTTCTATGTCGCAGAGCCTGGACTAGGACATCCCTGGGTTATATGTAGGACATTATGTGTTTGATATGACACGTCAGTGATCTGGCAGTGCAGAAAGTGGGTGACTGGAGTTGGGTAAAATAAAAAGATTTAGGACATAACTTACTGTGATTATCTTCTCTAGTCTGGAGTGCTCAGGAAAGTACTTTGTGAGCCCATTGATATGTCTACATTATTATCAGCACTTGTCATATGTTGACTTTAATCACCTTCAAATCTGTTTGCTTTAATAAATAGAATGTCCATCCTACCGCAAAAAGTGTCGTTGTCCGATGAAGAGGACAACCTGGGTGTAGATGAGCCAGTGCTGTATTCTACCGATATCAGGAAGAATTTGATGGAAGATTTCACTTCCAAGACTCCCATGAAGCTCACTCGTGAGAGCATTAACCACAAGAGAGAACATATGAAAGTCTTCCTCAGGATAAGGCCATTTACAGACCAAGAAGTCAGAGCCGGAGAAGAACAGGTACAGTATGGACTCAGGAGTGTGCTTGAAAATAATCCTGTTTTCCGTTACTGTAGTAGCTCAGTTTTAAAGGAATAAAAGAAACTTGGCAAAAGCAGAAATGACTGGCTCCATACGTACATCGAATTTAAGAAAAATACTCAATTTGTGATGACACAAGTCAAATTTATTTAGCCTTTGATTAATGTCTGAGATAAATGAAGACTCGGTCAACATTACAAATACTTCTAATACGGGTATGTTCGATAAATTAGAATCAGACCGTGTGACCGTGTCCAGGGAAGAGTTGAATGCGATAAGTCTGTAGGTACTGTTTGTATTGTACAGTGCCTATATACGTTAATTTACTAATAGTTTTCTGTGTAGATATATGGTGGTCTACAGTACACACAGGTATTCAGTGCACCCTACCATACTACCCTTGGTTCTGTATGAAGGACAGTGGGCATCAACTTAGAATTGAGCTGGAACATTGGTATGCCTAGTACTGTGTTTACCTGTAGTTGAACTGCAAAGGTACTCTTCTGCAGATACTGTATGTATAGCAATTACACTGCCAGTATAAGAACAAAAAGATTCATATCTAATTTAAACCTTTCCACCCTCATTATGAAATTAGAAATGGTTTAGCTATGTTTACATAATGTTTCTGTGACACATACAGCTTAGCTTTGTCAATTTGATCTATGACTGCATATAAACAGGTCTAAGAATAATAAATTTACAAGGCCAACATTAAGTAACATTTACTAATTATGTTGCATGCATTCTTATTACTCAGGATTGTATGCACGTCTCCAAAGATACCACACTCACAATGCGGGCTCCGAAGAACAGTTTCGCGTTCAAGAGCAGCATGCGTGGATGTCAAGACATGACCCACAACTTTACCTTCACCGGAATCTACGGCCAGGACACGAGTCAGAAGAACTTCTTCGATGACACCATGTTGTCATCTGTAAAGAGTGTCATCGATGGACAGAACAGTTTGGTTTTTACGTAT
>KN886003.1:33228-43235 GCA_000934455.1 Apostichopus parvimensis
CGTTCAAGATTCAAGGCCAGTTGCAGCAAGCAAACCAACAAAATAAAAACAAGTAAAGGTTCCTGAGTATAAACGTTTGTAACTTGCAAGACATATCACCATGCATGGATTGATACCTAAATAAAGAAAACTAATATCCTGACTGAATAGCATTAATACCATGCCAATAGCTATAGATTACAAATAGGAAACGGTTCTTCGAGGAAACAGCCAAAAAAAGAACATTTCAATTGGAAAATGATATTAATTTCGAATGGGTTTAATCATGACACAATGATCTCATTATGCCGAATTTACACTCACATAAATTAACATATTTAGTCATGGCTGGCGTAATCCCATTCATGTTCCTACAATTAATTCAGAAGAGGTTGTGAACTACGAGTCGTGGTGGGTTGAGAACGATTCTTCTCGACGTGAGAATGTGAGCATTATCTTGGACCCGTCACGAAAAATTTTCGCTAAGTAGAAAGCTTACTGAATTGATGCGACCAAGTTATGCTAGAATATTGAGCATTTGGGCCTATATCCCATTGGGAGATACCATTAAGGTCGATTAGAATTTGAAATATCATCATAATCGAAACTTTTGAGATTAAAAAAAAAGAAGTCTATCAATATATTTTACTTACAATATTATTCAAAATGCCCTTGCTGGGCCACTGTATTAGTCTACATACAACAAAAATAAAGGTTTCAGGGGAAGGGGGCCTATGCCCGCCGGCACTCCACCCATCGCTATATTCAAATAACAAATACGCAACTGTTGCCGTGAAATATACCGTCAGGCTTCTCTTCGTTGTTCATTTTGCTCAAAATTTACAGAATACTTCCACGTTTTAGGGTCAATACATATTACTTATAGCCTGCTACGTAGAAATGACTCGCCTATAAGCATGCCTTCACAGAATGCTGTCACCTGTATTTCTTGACTAAGTAACTTTCCCACCACGATTTCTTTTAATTAAGTCGCGTTACCAATTTCGTGACCAATTTCTTAGCAAGAAGTTGTGAGACATCTCGGTCCCGACTTAACAATGAAACCGGTTTAAACTTTCGAACCACAGATGTACTTTATATATATATATATATATATATATTTGTGACTGTATTGTTGATTCTACGAATCCTCTTGGTAATGACTGTACATTTGGAAACAGTTACCAAGTTAGTGAATAATTCATTCAGTGACTTTCCTCTCTGAGTTCATAGACAGTTCAAGTACATTTAACGTTTGTTGGCAGTTACTGTCAGGGATTACTATTGACCTTTGACCCGAAAGAAGCGCAACTATGGCTTTGCGACTGAAATCCAGCGCTATATTTCCTAGCGAACGAAGTAACTGTATCTTATCTTCGGGTTACTAAGTTGAAAGGATAGTCCAGTGGGAATAACAGTACGTTTTGGCTGGTTAAGAGACAGTTTTGAGCCCGGAATCTATTCTAAAGGTTGTGCGGCGGTTATTCTAACCGATACACCACATATTCTCTCCTTTATTGATGATGTCAGTTCTGTTTCTTGAAAGTAATAAAAAGTGTTATTATTATAAAATTCCGGGTTATTGCAGAGATGTTTAGCAGGAAATGCTGGTCATTGTCAAAAATTTATTTCGAATCTAATGTGTAAAACTTCGGCTGGACATAGTCTTCACTAATTGAATAACTGGAAACATATTCTTTAGCTAACCTTTCCCCTACTTTCTTTCTCAATTAGTTTACGAATGCATTTCTTTGGCGCACACGGTGCCCAGTAGGAGAAGAAATGAGAGTGAACGCTGTTCCCATAAAGCCTTTTCTTTCTATGACGTAATTAACGATGGGGATACCAATGCCTCCTTCCATCCCTGCTACAAGCACATTCTAACATAAGGTATTCCTCCAGAAAATGTCGCAACGCTCGATAGGCGGGCTATTTAATTGGTTGATTTTGTTCGGTGGGAGGGGGTATAGGACTGCTTTTCTTCTGTGTAATGTGTCCCGAGTGGGTTGTCAGGCATAGACTCAGTGAGAATACTTCCAATCGCAAAACCATAAGCCGTTATACGTCGAGTATGTACTCCTTAGTTACCATTCATCGTCACGATAACGCGCAGTGTATATGTATGCATGACATAGTCAGATAGCCTAGCGTGGTATACTCCATTTAGAGTCGATATCAATCCCCTCGGGACTAGTGTTCTCAAGAAAAACTACGAAAAGCAACGGGAAAACCTTTTTTCGATGTGAATCAAACATGTTATTGTTTTCTATTTCTTCGTTATCATATTAGTGCTTGAATGTTAGAGTGTACAAATGAAAGTACACGCGGTGCAGAAGTGGGTCAATTAAGGCAATTTCGACCACTGTGGCCTTCCAAGCGTAGCGTACCATGGACGTTGTTTTCTCCTGACCCTCATATCTATACATTAATCAACATGGTCCCCAGTGGCGTACTAAGTGGACGGTCCGTCCCGGGTACCAGTCAGGGCGCAGGGGCATGCCATGTCACACATTGATCACATCATCAGTTCCAAGCTTTGCTAAAGATAACACCATTTTGCATCTAAGCCGACTTACATAAACAAACACTCCCTCTCCTTGTACCCCTCCCCTTAGACCCCTCCCCTAGATAGGACGGCTTCCTCTGTATGAGTGACTACTATAGGTAAGCAGCTGGTGGTCGTGATACGGAAACTTGAAAGTACCATGACAGCTATCCAGTGAGGAGTCGGGTTTACCAAGTATAAAAACTTCTGCAATGCCGTAGGGACCAATTGAATTTTAATGATTTATCAGTATATGCCAGTAGGGCGAGGACTGATACACGTTACTAATCATTCATTTACTTATTTTATGCACAGTTGTTTTTCATTGCCCTACTGTTAATGATAATGCATATAGCCTATATTAGCCTACATTTGTGTTTGTTTACGTATTTACTTGTACGTATAGGCCTATTATGGCGCTTGACATTAATTAGTCCACATCACCACCCAGGAAGTCAAAAATCAAACCAGTGTTTGTAGAAATGCTCAATTTGTTTATTTTCTTACAAAAACAACAACAATCGGAGGTTAGCAAAAAGTCACTGTTGCTTCATTAACCCTGACTACGATTGTTATCTGCAGTTTTGAACTTGTTTTTCTATGAGAGAAGGCATTTGACTAAGAACATTGTTCAATGGTGTTATATGCAACAACACCGGTGTTATATGGACCAACAATGGTGTTATATGGAACAACACCGCGTTATGTTATATTTGTTCATTGCATTCGATCGTTCCCAAAAACTAGGCTGGTTCCGTCAGTGACCAATCCTTCTTTTTTTTCTTTTCTTTTTTCCTGCTGCTGATTTCAATTCTTTGTTTTTCTCCAGCTGAATTTGCTAAAATAAACGCTTGCAAGCAACCCCGATTGCATGTTTATCAAGTGAATTCAACAACACATATCTGTTTGCCAATGCACTTATTGGGTGGAAATGGGGCCTTGAAATAAGAGCCGCACTTTTGGCACATCAGACGCCTTTCTTTACTTAAATCGCATTTCTTTACTTGAATCGGTACGTTATAGGCCTGTCAGTCCAATTAAGCAGTACCGATTTCAAGCCAGTAACCTGGTAGGCCAATCCGTAATATCCCGTTCGGACCAGGGGTCAAATTACGGAGCCCGGGGAATATTTAGTGAATAACTGTATTCCCATTTTCATTATATACTTAAGCAATATCAAAACTTCAAGAAGGGGGGAGGGGGCGGTGGCACTGCTAACAGATCATATGGGGCCAAGTACACATGCTAGTATACAATTTTTTATTTGTACTGTAATATTAAAAAAAAAATACAATTGTTTATCCTAATATATCTTTATATTCAGTAATATTACATGCAACAATATTATCGTGGATGTTTTAAAGTATATTATTATGATACAATATAATTGTATGCTACTATGTGAATCGGGTAAATAACACTATACCGGTGCACGAACGACATTTGTATGAGTCATGCAAGTAGTATTATATTTACAGATGTGAGTTCCCATCCCGCTGACACTCAAGTCAATATCGAATTTAAGATGACCACAAGTCATCACCGAAGGTAGCATACGCCCATTAAAAGCCCCATTGACTTACACACTAAATCACAAAAGTAATGTGGTCCCTTAGTCTAGATAGAAGCTTGAACTAGATAAACGCTACCCATCAAGTGATAGCTGACAAGTTGTCCTTTCATGACACCATAAATTTTCCGTATCATGAGTTCATGACCTTGCAGATTTTTTTGCCATCCGAGCCGGAGTTTTCGTCACTTGTAAACAAACCTCTTCACTCAGTAGTGAACAATTTTCGAACGCTGCTCCTGGGAGGCCTAAATGGGTCTAAAATTGGCTCAATTGACACGATTGTGGCACCACATGTACTTCCATTCATGTTCTTCAACATGCAAGCCGCAAAAAATAGTAGATTATGTTTGATAACAGGTCAATAAAGATGTTCTCCTGCTGCTTATTGGCACTTATCCTGATAGAGAACAATCGGCCGGGTGGATATAAACTCTAATAGGAGTATGCCACCCGAATTGTATACGCCGACGCAAATCAAAGGGCAAATCTCAGTTCTCTACCCTCAAAATATGTTCGTCTTTTCCGTGATTTCGAGGTTTCTGTGGATTTATCTTTTAGAACGTGGTCAAGAAAAAGAAACCTTCCATTAGTTTTCGGTACGATACACGATATTTTACACGACTTCTATTACTTGATTTTAGTTAATTTCCTAACATTCGCGAAACTAATCCTTTCGTCAATAGTAAATACGATTTTCTACTGAACATGTACGTACAGTATACGAATGTACTGTAGCATGTAAGGCTAACCTAGGCCAGACTGTATTCGTGGCGTCTATTCACCCGATTACACATTTTAGGAAGGGGGGGGGGGGGGGAAGGCATGAGGTTGGGTCAGAGTAAACGTTATTAAGGAAAACCTTGCAGTTGTGAATATTATGTCGTTTGTTATGAAATCTCTTTCAGTTGTTGGGGAAATGAAATCTTGTTAAGGTGATGACCAATCCAGGCGGTCATACAGATTAACAATTGCCGAGATATTGTCATGCAGAAATGTAAACATTCCTTCCACCCCCCTTCCCCTATGCTACATTGTACATCCTTAGTAGGTCCCTGATGACATTGTTGTTTGTTGGTCAGCCAATCCTATCACCATTACTAGTGGACTTTATGTATGATAAGGACATGATGCAATTCACTGGTAGCTTAGTGCAGTATTAGCAGTAATTTCAGCAAACTTTCACATTACATGCGTCAAGTGATGTATGATGGTTCAGTACCTATTTTACTGACTCATTTTGGAACTTTCATGATTTTCACCATTAAAACAGAAGTGATCCAGCTCAATATATGGTACAGTAGCATGGCTCTCAATATGTTTTACACAGAAGTCAAACAATGATATACAATATAGGGCTACAGTATAGGTTCAACTCATCACCATTTGAGAAACATTCTATGTTAACCTACTTCTGTCAGCCCAACAGTGACATGTTTGTGCTCACTGAACAGAACAAAACAAGTAAAGCCATACAGTAGATTATTTGTACAGACAGAGCTCTTGTTATACTACTTATATTCAAGTTAAAACAAAGGGTACAGTAGCATTTTTAAGTCACTTAAATTCGTGCAAGTCAGTTTCAAGTACACTGCACCATAGTGTAAAAGGTCTCCAAGTACAGTAGGGTCAATTAACAAAGCTACATCTATGGAAATTGCTTGCATTAAAGAAACATAAATTGCAGGGATGTAGCTTCACTGGTATAAAGCAGTGTGGACAGTTGACACAAAGATGTTCTCACTATTAATACCAACCAGCTTAATCAGAAAGTATTAAAGGTCTTCCAATAAGCACTTGCAAATCTACAACTTCTGTAGTCATATTTGAATGCCAGTCAGAATTTGAGACAAGTATATTAAATATATAAATTAGCCAGATCATTACAAATATAGCAACCACAATCAACTCATCCTGGCTACATCCCAGCTTGTCCATTTAATGTACAGTACATACGCATAGCTTCTGAAACTGCAACAAAATATGTGGTAGGGAAGGGGGGGGGGGAGAGGAAGACAGTACCAGTACTGAGTCTGTAACAGTATTAAGTTTGTCTTACATATGTCTTCATCGGTGATATCTTTCTTTTCAGATTGATTGGCATTTGGAGAGTTTTTCTGGTCTTACCAATATACAGTACCGTATACTGTATGTACAGTACAGTAGGACAATAACCAGCATGCATACATTGGTGTGCACATAGTCACGTTTCACAGCGCTAGTTGTACTGAAAGGACACACACATATAATTCCCTGAGTACTATAGACGGTAAGACCTGTGTACAAAATGGTACAGTATCAGAAGATGGAGCCCACAGTGGATCCAAAGTACATGGACGCTGCAGCTTACCTCATGAACTCTTCTCAGACTGATAAATTTCTCGGAAGAAATGTCAAAAAGAGTGGTGAGTTGGCGTCAATTTACATAGTAAAGATCAGTAGACTAGTACTGTGCATATTATGTGGAGGACAAACTTGAACATTTTAAACCTGAGTTTTCAAGCATCTCGGGCTCTTGTGAGCACTGTTTGAGACTTACTACAACTTTACCTTACTCTGTACGTATCCAAAGTAGCATGTACTTTTTTTTTTTTTAATAAAGCATCTATTTCACTCAGTTTTCCATTGCTCATTTCAACTTGTATGCTAATGCTTAAAAATAGCAATCTTTAGGACTTATAAAGAGCAGACATATCCACCGATAGCGGTGCTCAAGGCATATAATTGAAAATGCCTAAAATTTCTTTTGATATCCCATCCATACAGATTTTGGGGTTTGCAACTAATGAAAATGGAACCTGATTGATCCCTGGTTACACAGTATGCAAAATACAGTAGTGTGGCTTATGACTGTTCCTCCCCCCCACTCCACCCCACCCTACAGCAAATAAATGGAATATAAAGGAATCACCACCAACTGAGTGCTGGTAGTATTTATCATAATTAATATACAGGTACAGTGTTTAAGTAATTAAATATAAAAGAAATATTTAAAATCCAGTTTTTTTACTTATCTCCCCAGATCATGCAGTTCAGATGCCAGCTGTGAAATCCAATGAACCAAAGTTGTTTGGATTCGCAGTCCAAAGGTGGAGCCCCTCTGTTCAGTTCTTCTTTTGTGTTGGAGGAATTTTCTTTTTTTATCTAATATATGGCTACATGCAGGTACAGTTAATTACTTTTATTTTAATTCTGTGAAATTGTATACATTATTTAAATTAATGTACTTTAGTAGCTTTTGACATTTTCTTGACCGGTGAAGGATTTTTAATGTTCTATCTGATTGGGTTTCATTAGTGTCTGTATTATTTTACAATGTGTTACCCAAAGTTGGGTCAACTCATATTGTGGATGCCATAATTAGCATCTGGAAATCTGCAGACAACACATTCCAAGATGTCCAAAATATCATACAAAAAAACCTGTGGTAAAACACAACAATCTCAAGTTTAATATCAGAGATTTGTTTAATATACAGGGTTAATTTGATGTTTCACTGAAGCAGACTTTGAAATTTAAGTTCATTTACATTCAGATGTCAAACAAGGTATTGATTTCTCTTCGAAGCTGATCACCTCAAGATAGTTATGGCTGTTATCTAAATACTCAAGGACTCATACAGTACAAGTTTATGTTGTCGAAATATCTAATTTGAAAGGTATTATCCTTCTCCTTCAAGTCTACTGAGCAGTTGTTTTGCCTTTGATTTTCAAATACCTTTACTTTTCTATTTTGACAGGAACTCATCTTCCGTTTGGACGGTTTTAGAACATTTGGTTGGTATCTCACTCTAATACAGTTTGGCTGTTATACAGTATTTGGTTTATTGGAGTCATGGTTCAGGAAGGACACCAGAAAGTGAGTTAAGAGATTAATTCAGAAAATGCATGTAACATGCATTCACAAATCATGAACTAAATGCAGGCCTCAAAATTTAGGTTATTTAATGGCTATTAAAAGGTCAGGGGATTTTGCCATTTGCCGGTAGTAAAACACAAAAGGCATCGGTACTTTCTTCGCCAGTGCAAATTTTTGTTGCATATAGTATTATAATTCAAGAAAAGTAGGATTTTGATTGTTGCCAGTAGACTTTTTATGCCCTGGCAGTTTTAGCAAGTGGATAAAATTATGAAATTGTAGGCAACTAATTATGTATACACCATAATTATCAGATTTAAGAACAGCATTGGGACCCTTAAAATGTCTACATCTGATGCATAATGTTTGCTCTCTTAGAATATGACAAGGGTGCATGGGCATTTCTGTGATACCGTACATTCCGAAATGCTGGAATGGAAGAAACAACAAACAAACAATGGAACTAATGTTGTACCCTTTTCTTTACCTAGAATCTACAAATAAGCACTAAGGGTGGGATTTGATGTCAAACTGACAAATAAACATTCAAGTCCCTTTCTGTTTGTTGATTTGTCAAATGCTTCATGCTGTGGTTTTTGATCTGTATTATTACAGTATGTGCATCAAGGTGATGTGTCTTTCTTTTCCAAAGTTCCTGAAACAATTGACATCACAGGTGACCTGCTCTTTGTATCTACCATAATTCTAGCTAGTCTGTATTCTTACAGTATTCTAGTACAGCTATCTGCAGTCATGCTGAACGTTGGTTTTTGGTCTGTATTATTATGTACATCAAGGTGAAGTGTGTCTTTCTTATCCAAAGTTCCTGAAACAATTTACATCACAGGGGACCTGCTCTTTGTATATACCATAATTTTAGCTAGTCTGTATTCTTACAGTATTCTAGTACAGCTCTCTGCAGTCATGCTGAATGTATAGGGTTTGTACCCATGCTCAAGGCATGTTAGAAATCTAGTGTAGAAAATAGTACAGTCTTGTACTCAATGTGAAGTCCACTTTCTTTTGTTCATACTCATGCTAATGGTACTGTACTGCTAAGGAAGGGAAGGGGGGGGGAGTGTGAACAAACCTGATTCAAGCTGCAGGTTAGAGTAATTTTAAGCAGACATAGAATGGGGACAATAAGAAGGAAGCTATATGTTATTTTGCTGTTGAACTTATAGTACAAATCTGGTAACTACGGTATGATTCTAAAACAATCTAGTACAGGGGTAAGATGAAGTGTAGTAATTATTTATGTGCTCTGTCTTATCACAAATTTGTTGTTTGTTTTATTTCAAAGAATTCCTTTGTCAACCTATGGACTCCTAGCATTCCTCACCGTGGCAACCATGGGACTTTCAAATTCTTCCGTTGGCTATTTAAATTATCCTACTCAAGTTGTTTTTAAATGCTGCAAGCTGATTCCAGTTATGATCGGAGGCATACTGATTCAAGGTAAACTTATTGAAGGTTGAATGACAGTCCATGGATCTTTTCCAATGCATGCTGGGAAAAATTGAGAAAGTCAATAGAAAAAGAAAATGAGTGAGGCTGTGGAAAATTCACTGCTTACTTAAATTCAGAAGGAAAAAATTGTATTAGAAATGTAATGTTTCATTTGACAGTTTCATTTTTATCAGTTTTTGCAGTTTATGTGTAATTTCATCATTCCTGGTTTGAAATTGGTAGACTTAACTAGCAGGTTATGTTAGACGATAGATACATGTTCACTGTATTGTCCATTTGATGATACGGAAAATTATATCCCGCTGACAGTAGAGAGAACAAAAACACAAGCAAAAATTAAACAATTATAAGAGTACACAACTACTAAGTAGACTAAGAGTAAAGCCAGGATTGTAACAGCAGACAAATCATGCACTGCGGCCAGAACGCTTGGCAAGCAAGTTGAACAAGTGAATCGCCTCAGGTAGGAATGAATTATGGAACCCTACTTGTTCTTAAACTCAAAATAGCGAATGAATTCCGAAACCTACTCGTTATGAAACTCAAAATAGAGAATGAATTCCGAAACCTACTCGTTATAAAACT
>KN886004.1:0-11181 GCA_000934455.1 Apostichopus parvimensis
ATCTGTCGTAACAGATTATTTAATCTGTCGTAACAGATTATTTAATCTGTCGTAACAGATTATTTAATCTGTCGTAAGAGATTATTTAATCTGTCGTAACAGATTATTTAGATGAAATGCCATTGTACGGAGACTTTGACGTGCAATATTACAGCTTCTATGAGCGAAATGTCAGTTAGTTCAGATTGCAAGCAAATGAATTTTTGGGTCGATTTATCCTGTATTCCTGTAACCATGAGGAAACGACTATGGTAGTGTGTTTATTTTGGCTATGTTTATGTTTACCTCAAGCAAAGAGTGTGGAACGCCAAAACCGACCAAAATGCAGTACAAAATTATGTGAACCATATATGTTAATGAAAAGTTCCCGCCACATAATGACGTGGAACTGCATAAATCCATATGTGGCACTATTGGCACCGCCAAATTTTAAGAACGCAATTTTTGAGAAAAACAAAATTTATTACGGCGATGTGCATTGATGGAATTACACCCGTTTGCTTCTAGTTCACTTCAGATGCGTGCCAATGTATCGAAAGCTAGGACAGGACATTAAGAGTTTATCAGAATGGTTACAATGTATGCCACTATGATATTATAACACATTGTCACAATTCCTGATTCTCAAAGCAACAAGTTTTTGCCAAATTTTCTTTTATTACATCAAAATAAATATTTACCATCTTTAAATTCTAGACTAATAAACGATGTGTTTTTCTATTTTCGAGGGTATGAAAGCATAATAATTAAAAATAATATAGGGAGGGTTCTCTATATAGGGAATGTTAAGAATTGTTGATCAGGAAAAAAATGATTTAACGCTGAAAGGTGATATCATTTGAAAAAGTGAAATCAGTTGATAATATTTAACATATGTTATCTTTTTTAATATACTGGAAGTTTGAATACTTTGGACGGATGATAAGTTACAGATCTATTGGTGAGGTAAACTTAGCAGCCGTGTGGGGAGGCAAATCCCTATATTTGAACTTGAATTATCCCCCTGTTAGAACGCTTAGTAACCGTTGTTTAGTTCGGAACTTTGATGTTTAGGACTTCTATACGGCATTATACGCGTACTAAAAGATGGATTTTCAAACGGCAGGGTGGGAATTTGTCTCATTCAGGTTTTCCGTCCCACATAACCTATTTAATGTTTTTTAACGAAAGTTTGCATGACCTGAGTTGGTCCAAACTAGCAATGGAAGCTGCAATGCTTGGCTCTTGATCCCTGACTTGCCGAACCTATATGGGGAAATCATGAATATCTCTGAAATAAAGTTAATTTTTAGGCTATTTTGATCAGAACAATTATCCTGCATGTCCTCTTTACATCTACTTTACATTACAAGTTTGTGTAACAGTGCACGATCACATGATAGCTTAGTCATTGAAAACATGCATGATAACTGAGGCGCTCGCAGAAATATAGCCAAGTCCGAAACAAGGTGTGGGGGGATCCTGTAGCGGGGAAAGCGCCACCATTGCTTCATAAACATGTCCTTAGATTTTCAGTCCAGAATATTTGGAAAAAAGCAAAACTGACGGAAGGAAAATGAACTTATGTAATTTTGACACCCCGTATAAACTCATCTATATCCCATTCCTCGTACACAAACGGATGACCTCCTGGGCATTTATTTTATTTAAAGCAGCTTTACAATGGCACATCAAAGTCCCCGTACAATGTCCATCTCTGTTAGGACAGAAGAAATACTCTCTCATGACAGGTTATTATCTATGCGGTCGTCATTGTAACGAATCATTTACCAGTAGCTTAAGCTTGAAGGACATTTCGGAGGAGTTTTATATAATAAGAACGTTGTATGTAAGCACATTTCATGTGTAGCCGGTGATTCTTAATTACACATTTTGCTTTACCGTGATTGATGATCGGCATTCAACTGCAGTTGTAGATACATATTACCGTAGGTAAGCCCAACCATAATAACAATTAACAGAGATATCGAGAAGAGGTGAATGCTTTCAGGTTCCTTTCCCCATTTTCCTACCTATAAAGTTTACTATCAGAGAGGGCGAATCAACTTCTCATTTTGCAAAGAACCATTACATTGGCATCTATTGATTGTCAATATTCCATTCACCAAATCTCAAGGTAAATTCTTGGTAGGTTGTGCATGCTTGATATAGGTTTCTAGTAACATACAATTGTCGTTCAATTTTAGAAGTATGAAACGTACATTAATATTTTTAGTCTACAGTGTTCAATGGTGATGATGGTGGTTGGCCGCTGGGGAGGTGAGAGGAGATAAAGCATGGAACATGAACTGTGAACTTATACGGTACTGAAAAATGTGTAAGAATGGGGCGTAGTTGTTGCCATGGCTTCCCTCTTCGGGTATCAGTGGCACATATCACAAATTTCTTAAACTATTTGTGGGGAGAACATGTTATACGAGTGCGTTCTAGGAGAATCTGCTCAACTCCGTACAGGGAACTAAAGTTAGTACGTGACTTATTGGGAGATGTAAGGGTGATAAATGCAATCCCGTACCCGCGGGTACGGGATTATACATACCCTCCTCTCTGGTCCACATACCACACCATCGTGCTGCTGGGGTATAACTAAGTCGTGTACACAGAAGAGTAGGCAATTTTACGTAGCAATAATTGTCATAGATGAATTTCATTTGTTTACAGATATTTTGTTCAAGACGTAATGGAAGATCGAGAGGAAATTATCCGTCACTCTTTTCGTCTTGGATACAGTTATGATGACATATGGATTTCCCTTGCATCGCGTCATAACATATTGATTAGCAAGCGGCATCTGAAGAGACTTATTAACTTTCATATGGGTTTGTTTAGACGGAAGCATTATTCTGATATTAATGATGTTATAGACTTCATTGAGATATTGTTAACGACATCAGGACAGTTACACGGTTATAGGTGGATTCATCTTAAATGTATCCTGCATGGACTGACTGTAAGCAGAGAAACTGTTCGCTTGATTCTTGGATTTCTAGATCCAGAGGGCGTTCAAGTTCGGCGGAGAAGAAGACTGAGACGACGCCAATACCGCGTTGCCGGGCCTAACTTCCTTTGGCACATTGACTCGTATGATAAACTGAAGCCATATGGCATATGCATAAATGGATGCATTGATGGATTCTCTAGGCAGATGATATGGTTAAAGGCATACCATAATAACAGTGACCCACGGCTAATTGCCGGCTATTACATGGAATCGATCCGTGAGACTGAGGGATGTCCAGCCGTACTTCGCACTGACTTTGGCACCGAAAATAGCATAATCAAACGTATACAGCAGTTTCTAAGGAGAAATGGTAATGATGCCCTGGCTGGTCCTAGTAGTTTCCTGCAAGGCACAAGCCATCACAATCAAAGAATCGAATGTTGGTGGAGTTTTCTTCGCAAGCATTGCACTCAGTTCTGGATGAATGCTTTTAGTTACCTCAGAGAGGAGGGCATGTTCACTGGAACATACCTGGACAAAGCATTGATTCAGTTTTGCTTTCTAAATCTTATCCAGGTAATGTATTTTGTATGTAGTCAAATAAATCCATGACATGTATTAGTAACAAATTGCTTGTTTTATGATATGTTTGCAAAATGATAAACAAGAATGTAGAAATGGATTAAGATGGGACAAATTTTGTACTACTGACTATGATGACCAAATGACTTGTGCTTGAACCAATGTGATTCATCAGCATACAATATGCTATTATAACCATGAGATCTCTCCAAGCTTCCGCATTAACCGCTGTTAACCCAAAATAACCTTTGACCTCCATCAAAACAATATGCTTCTTGTACTCAATGCAGTACAACTACATACAACATATCAGACCTTTCCAAGCTTCCAGCCTTGAAATATGGTGTTTACTAGCTGGGCACCACCAACACACACACGCCAAAAATGTTACGATTATCATCTAATAAAAAAAGGAGGGGGGGGGGACATAGCAGATAGAACAAGAGCATGAAAAGTAACACTTCAAAATTTTAAGCAGCATATGATTTCTAGGTGCAGAAGGATGGATGTGCGAATTCAATAAGCATTTTTCACCATGGAGGGATATACATGATTATCTTTTAACCAAAATTCGGAAAATTCCAACCAATATTTTTTTACAGACAGAATTACATGATCTGCAGCTTGAATGGAACAACCATCGCATATCACCATCCAGAAACAGAATTGGTCCTTTTGGTCGACCGGAAATTATGTACACTGCACCGGAACTATATCAAACTAGGAGTTACCTAATGGAAGTGCAACAGGACGAAATAGAAGTTTGTGAGGAAGAATGTGTCTTTAGGGATAACGTTCCCTGCGACAGAGATGTATATGAACTATGCTGTATTCAAATGGTAGATAATAATATTGATGTTCCAGTTACAGCATTTGATGCCATGATGTTATATGAACGTCTTAGAAGATTAGTGCTGGCTGAACTCTAGGAGAAATCTGCCTCCTCCTGCACCATGATGCATATGGATATTGTATGCTTCCTGTGAACTCATCCCACAGGGCTCCTGATGGAACATATGGTTAAGAGAATTGTTTGGACGCATCAGCAGCCCATCTAAAGCCAATTGAAGCCTTCCTAAAAGGCATTAGTAGCGATCGGATGTAGGCTGGGTGTGTTGGTGATTGGAAGAGCAAAACAGAGGCTTATTTTGCTGACAGAGGCGTTGGCACAGTGAAGTGCCCCCCAATAAGATTTGTGAAGTGGAAAAGTTGTATACTCTTTTTTGTATTTCTGTTTGCTTTACTCTCACTGCAAAACTACCTGTTATTTACTGTTAATGTCACTTCTTTCCACCCACCTGCACCTTCCCCTTCTGTTTTTCCCCTAGTTTTTCCCTTTCTTACCCATAAGGCGTGCATCCCGGGCCAAGCTCACCCTGGATAAATGCCTGTTGTTAGTTAAGTTGGACTCAGACTAAGGATATACTTGTCTCAAACTGGGGGATCCCATGACATTTACTTCAATTATCTGATATTAATATGCATGTCTTCTTTAGCTAGTCTTCTCTATGCAGCAATTAGATAAATATTACATTAATCAATTGCCCTCTTTGCTCACCACCACTACACTGACCAAGTTCATATTGGCCCCCTTTTGCAATCCTTTTCCAAGGTTGTCATAGGCCTATGTACTAATGAAAATGATAATTATAGGGTACAATTTTTGTGTAGTTTCATACATATGACATATCAAGTGGTGATATAGGGCACATAACCTGCAGACCTATTAGATCAGAATAAATTGTTACAGCAAATACACAGGATCATACACAACCGTGGCTTAATAAAAATAATAATTTGTGGTCAAATTTTAAAAGTAGAGTTAACACCCCTCTGAGAAAGAAGCAAGGCACCCCTGATGGTTGTATGGAAAAAAATCAAATGTACAAGCACAGAGGTTGCATGTAAACTTGTTAAAGGACGTATTAGGAAGGACATGAGACAAGGTGAGTAATTAAAGGAATGGAATGCTAAGAGTGTGAATGGTTGTCAAACGTGCTGGCAATAGAAGTAAATGGCATTAGCTGACAGTACTAACCGTACCTGATCTGACGAGGGATTTTTAAATACCAACACAGAATAATGTAAAGAGGACACTATGACTGACAGTAGTGTCCTCCAACTACAGAAAAGAATATTGATATGGACACAATATGTAAGGACACTATGACTGACAGTAGTGTCCACATGTTCTGCAGAAGCAGGCTGCATCCAGTCTAAACAAGTAGGACAACACATGTTACCAATATGTTACAATATAATTATGCAGATTTGAAGTAGTATCAAATCTGCAGTGTAAAACTGATCATTTGACACAAGAAAATAGCATCAATAAATGAACTGATAGCTAGATATCTGTGTATCCATCTATATATTTGATGCTCCTTCAATATACCATGATTTTAGGGTGGGTGACACCTTACAAGATGAATCCATTACCAAGTCATTGTGTCCTCATAGATGCAATACATTAAGTAATTGAATGGCATGGGAAAGAGGAAAAGACATGCATCATGTAGTCTGTGTTTGAAAGAGTGCTCAATCTGCATACCAAGCTACCTGTATGTCTGATTTATTCCCTTTTATTCATGTATATTTTATGGATGTACAAGCATTAATGTACAGTAGGATGTACAGAAGAACACATTACCACAACTATGCTAAGGCAAAGTCAAGACATGGTCATCGATACCCATTTTTGTTTTCTGAAACTTCAGTATGTATATACCTGACCACTTTGATGAATATAGCAAGGTCACTTTTTGAAAAAAATATACCTAATGGTATTTAGCATAAGATGTTAAGGGGACAACCATCATGATCAATGTGAGTCATGGGAGAATGAATACTTTTCCATACTCATAATAGGTATAAGGGGTAAACAGAATATTGCAAATGTGTTACAATTAATTGCCATGTACTATTAATATGTAGCTTGGACTTAGGCTCGGACCAGCTGGACTTGGACCTACTAATCTCAACTACAGCACTGTACTGTCATTCTAAGTATTTTTTTTCTCTCTCTCTAAGTCATGAGTGGCAGTGGCAAGAACTAATACATGTGTTTTGCCCCTTGCCTTAATTATTCCATGAATCATTAATAAATTTCACTTTTTTTGCTCTCTTAAAGCAGCATTTTGCGTCCTTTTCTATTATTTTTCTCAACCTCATTGACTTGGGTTAATTACTTGTACTGAATTTTCAATTCACTGCATAGGTTTTTTCTGAAACTTTTCGTTTATCATAACAATCTTTACTGCAGGAATATGACAAAGTTTACAACAAAATTGTGGAATGACCAGCTCTCCTGCTCTGTTTATTCATGAACAATAAAAACTCAAAATAAAAACAAAGAAATAAGTTTAAGATAAAACAATTACAGTACTTTCCAAATTATTGAAATTGTTTATGGTAAACAATTACAAATCTTCAAAACGTGCCCCTAGTTACCTTAGGGTGCACCAATGCAGGACTCAAATGAGCAGAGAGGTTTTAGTAGCTGTACATCACACCTCATAGTTCCTGCTCTATCCTGCATAGGACTCATTTTAAATACTGATCTCTGTTTATTCACGCTGACACTGTCCTGTTTCTTTCCAAACGATTTATGCCACTTTTTGCGTTACATACAGGATCTCTTTTTTTGTTGAATATATGGATTAAATATTCTTCAAAATTAAAAAAACAAAGGCTGCATAAAACTTAACAAATAACTTAAAAGTAATATACAGTAAGCCAACAATTTACTATTTGTAGAAACCATCTCAGTTATGCGAAAAAGTATGATAGAAATTTTGTAGAAAATTCTTTAGACACACTGCGCATATTAATCTGACTTGCTTAATGTACTGCCAGTTTCTTGCATCAAAAAGATGACAAAATTTGATATATCTATCCAATTGATGTATAACATTTCCTTGAATGTGTTGTAATGGCTCTCTTTTATACTTAGACATATTGTCTAAAACTATGAACATATGGAGTAACTACTTCTGCAACTTTAACAAAATGCACTTTTACTACAAAAAACATTAAACTCTCATGCAATATTTAGCCAAAACTTCAATCTAACTACAGAACATATTTGCAATGTGATGTCTTATCTGTTTAGTTGTTACTTCATTCACCACGAAGGCCAAATGATGTTGCATGATTTGTTAAATAAGAGACCAAAAGACAGAACTTTCAAAGTTCCAGCACATTTTGCCTAATCAATGTTATACAGGCTGATTGTAATGATTTAAATAAACTGACTCTAGTAGACTAAAACGTACACATAACACATTTCTACCTTTGAAAACAGTTTTCCTGGTCCAAACAGCATTTTGAATGAATAAACAAAACCACTGTACATTTTATCCCTTATCTTAAGATGATGGTGATGTAATAATTGGCTGAACAACACCAGTTTCTCAGGGGTATATGAACCAGTAAGAAAACAAATTTGTTGCAGAAGAAAATATCCTTTACTTCAAAACACCACCATAAACATGAAATATGGGTCTTTTCAGAAGAAAAATATGTAAAAGATAAGTTGAGAGTATCTCACAAGCATAAACTTAAAGTAGTAGAACAGATTTTATTCACAAAGGCCAGCTATATTAAACTATGTCCATTACCCAGATACCTGAGTCAAGAACCTGGTTTAGCTCATTTTTCATATCAATGTAGCTTTCATAAGTTGTTGGAAGCTCCAAACACTGGCTGCAAGTGTGTGCGACTGGCCTGCGTGCAAAGCCATCCAAGAGATTGAATGAAACGTTTAGCTGTGGGAATGACAAAACATCAGCCCCAGTCCAAAAGCGCAAAAACTTCTGAAGCTTGTCTTTCTCAAGGGATCGGATGTACTTCTTTAAGTAAGAAAATACCACATGTTGGCCTTCTGAAATATCTTGTGGAACTTTTATCCTGCTAATAACTTTCTGGGACGTTGGCATCATGTTTTTGTAGAGTTCACGCAGTTGTAATGGAGTTAGTTCTTCTCGCAAGGGCTTAAGAGACTCTCGCATGCTGTCAGCTATGAACATTGGTTTCTGAATTATCTCTTTGTGCCCTATTTCATACAGGATTTGAGGCAAGTTGCGCTTTGTAACTAGAACCCGGCATCCGTAACCATCAAGGATATCAATCAGCTCATCATAACTAGCACCCTCTGGAAAGTGTGTAAGTGCTTCCACAATTACCATTTTCTCTGACACTGATATGTATTGCAAAAATGCATCCTTCATGTCCCCTTCAGTCTTCCCAAATATGGCTTCTTCCATGAATGGGGGACTAAGAGACAATGGAAAGTACCTCATATCTTTCCATCCTTTGGAAATTATGCGACCAACCGATTCCCACGAATTTGCATCAAAGTCATGTCGTAATGAAGGAACTTTGAATTGGTCACCTGTTGAATACTTTGCAAACTCTTCCCAAAAAGCTGTGAAGGCATCGGCATACACTCCGGACCCCTCTCCCAATTCAATTTCACCATTTGGCAGTACCATTCTTATCTCAATTGTAGAATTTGTTACTTGTGGGTCTTTAAAGAACTCTATGAAGTCTTCAAAAACATGTGTTCTCCTGATTACAAATGTTTTTTTTGTGTGTTTATCATCAGTATGACAATCACTAGCAGCTAAAACTGATGGTCGAAACACAATTGTGGGTGTTCCTGAAGGTAATTCATTGCTGGGATGGCCACTTAAATTCATTTCTGACTCTTCGTAAGTGGTCAGATCACTTAGTTCAGTCATTACTTGTTGAGATGTACCAACCGTCACCTCACTGCCAACATCAGTCATCACATGAAGATCAATGGCTGGAAGTTCATCTCCTGAATCATCGGACACATGGACAGTTTCATCTACATCTTGTACCTGGTCAGTTTCCTCACAGGATGTTTCAGCACTTGTTGACTCGTCTCTTTCAATTTCTTTAGTAGATATGTACATTCTTAGGACACTCAATTTGGTGGTTTTGTACATCTCTTCAATTGTTGGATTGTTCACAAAGGGGAGCTTGCGAACATCCATCATCTCAAATTTGAAATCTGCTAGTGTTCCCTTAGGGGAAAGCCCGTCTGGGAAAAACAACTTCTTTGCCTCCTCTAACACATGTGAAACATTCATGGCTTTTGGCATAATTAAACGTCATATGCCACCACCGTTTTGTATGCGTACTTGCTTGTATGTGTCCCCTTTGGACAAATGCAGCCATCCAACATCAACCCTTCTTTCAGCTTTCGCAGCATTTTTGTTTCCTTGCATTCTGCTCGAACGCTGTGTGGAATCTTCAGTTGTTCTGTTTTCCCTTTGTAGTCTCATCTTTTCTCGCAGCCTCTCCATTATTTTGTCCTTTCTGGTTGACATTTTCATCAGCAAACCCTTTAAAGAAATAATGCAACAAAAATATAAACATCACTACCAAAATGTATTCATACTAAACGAATGCTTACTAAAACACACTCGTACATGCTGACTAATCAGTTTTTCATATTTGCAAAGCTATTACCAATAATGCCGGGTCAAACAATAATGCTGCCATGCACCTCCATTAATCAAATGTCTTTCATTTAACACAATTTACATGAATACTTTGTAACTAGCATGCTTTATGTACACATGCTTATCTATATTACTGTTGGCAGATTGGTGGAGGGGGGGGGGGGTCTTCCCTCATGCAGGCCAGTCTACTATTAATGGCTTTTGAACTGTTTATTTCAGTAGGCTATTTTCTGAAAAAGTAGTAGTAGGCCTAACCAACATGTGGTATTTTCTTACTTAAAGAAGTACATCCGATCTCTTGAGAAAGACAAGCTTCAGAAGTTTTTGCGCTTTTGGACTGTTAGTAGTACTGGTACTAGGCCTAGCCTAGCAATTGTTTAATAATGTGTTAAACTCGATCAGTCAAATACTAGGCCACGAAGCAGTGGTATGAATTCCCTCCCAATCTTGCTTCAACTTAGTAATGTATAGTGAAGTGTAGGCCATGGGTTTACTTTATTTCAACTAAATCTAAGTTTTGCTTGTATCATTCATGGTTAGGCCAGGCCCGGTAACGGCTTTATGTAACGTTGGGCAACTTAGGGTTGTTCGTAGACCTATAACTAACTCTGAACATCCATGAAGCCGAAGATCTAGGCTTAAAGTTAGTCTTTCTAACCAGAAAAGTATTACTTAACATGTATAACTAACTTAACATGTTTCCAACGAATACAACATTAAACTTACATGGAAAAACACACGCCGAAAAACAAAGGCATCACTGATTGCGTTCCTAGTCCTACTGGCTATTCACACGTACTTACTTCTATGACTGTTCGGTAAGTGGAATATATCATGCGCTATGCGCTACTGTATATGTTGCACGTGCACTGTGTTGTGACAGCTAACGCCTCTCCGTGGTATTGTTCAGCGTTATTGTGTTGGAGTCATAGAAATTGATAAGGATCCTTATCAATTTCTATGGTTGGAGTTTTCTCTTCATACCCTGCTCGTGCCCAGGCTTGGCTTTGGATAAATATATTCTTTACAATACTCGTGTGTGTTTTTTCGTCGTTCACCGCCTGACGTAGACTAATCTGTTACGACAGATTAAATAATCTGTTACGACAGATTAAATAATCTGTTACGACAGATTAAATAATCTGTTACGACAGATTAAATAATCTG
>KN886005.1:0-13924 GCA_000934455.1 Apostichopus parvimensis
CCCCCCCCCCCCCCACAAAACAAAACAAGAGAGAGACAACCCTCCCATGTAAAGAAGAGGTTTCAAAGTAGACACCTTGCAGGGCAAAACCAGTCTGTGAAACATTTTAATCTAGCCCACGAAACAGAAATCTTCCCCACTTTCTTGCACTAGAGACCCTTATGGCCATTCATGGGTGTTGAGGTCTCTATCCACCTATCCCTGAACTATGCTATTCAGCCATAAGGTAATTTGGTGCCAACTCCTGTTTTGAAGAAAGTTTAAAAATTATTATGAATATCAAACAGTCTGATATATGAGGGCATAAAAATATTTACAACTCCGGTTTAGGACATTTCTTGGTTACCGTGGCTTCCTACAACACCATGACTCCTTTCAAATGGAAGTTAATATAAATATTAATGACTGATCTTCATGAATACCATGGCTTCCTTACAACACCATGACTGCTTCCAATGGTTCAATCATAAAATCTACTTTTGATCATGATTTCTACAACACTCTACAATGCACTCTTCTCAAAGAACAATCAAACGTTATTTACCAAATGTAACAGCAAGGACACCACCAATAACCGGCATGGGAATCGTCGAAAAGATGGCGTTGAGTTTTCCGCACAGCCCGACGACAATGAGAAAGGCTCCGCATGCCTGGATGACTGCCCTGCTACCGACCTGAGATGGGAAAGAAACAGAAAAGGGTGAATGATTGACAGCAGGACATCTTCAAATATAGGAAAGATTACCCACTTTATTTCAAGCAAAAAAGCTAGGATCATCCTTGAGCAAACAGCAGGATAAGAAAAGCAGATGCCAGGAGCAGAAAATGAAGACAAAGATAACATCTACCACGCTACAACAGGGTATAAAGTTAACGTAGGTCTCGAGTCTCTCGAGGTCATTCAAGGTAACGGAACACATTGCTGCTTTCCAGTTCAGTATACATACCCACAAGAAGAAGTGTAGCCAGGGAAACCCTTTTTATCCTGCCACCTACCACCACCTAGCACCATCTTCCTCTCACCAAGCCCCTCCCCCTCCCCTATCACCAGCCATGGATGTATAAAAAGTCAACTTAGTGGACCAAAGCAAAAGTAGGATTCGGTGTATTTGCCATCGCCGTGTTAAATACCTTTGTGAGTCCGATGGCACCGATGTTTTCACTGTACGAGGTGGTACCATTCCCGGTGCCCCAAAGACCAGCCAATAGACATCCCAATCCCTCCATCGCGATGCCTCGATTGACCGCGTGGGCGGGTGGCGGGGGCGCACCACTGAGTCGGGCACATGCGTAGTAATCCCCGATGGACTCTATCATCGAGGCAAACACGCCAGCCAGCATACCCAGAAATCCGGCGAGCGTGACCGTCGGAACGCCCCACTGTCCTGTGTAGCATAGATAAACAAACAAAAATTTTCAGCTGCCTTAAGAGACAAATGTTCCAGCTTAGAATAATAAAAAAGGATAATTTATATCGATATCATGTTGCCTAAATTCATATTTCCTTTATAATGCATTTATATGCTTTGCTTTATATGTTTAATAAAAGTCCTACTTTGCAATTAAAAAAAAAAAAATTATGGGGGATTATGTTAATAACTCTTCTTTTCTTTCTAAGTTTTTAATTCTTTCGTAATTTTAATAAATTACTCTTGAACAACATCTGCTGATTCTTATAGATAGATTTATTTGTTTCTTATTTTGAAATGAAGCCATTTGTGATCGATGTGGAGGGGTGGGTTTGATTTGCTTTCTTTCTGTTATTTAATTTACATGTAATTTAGAAACAAAGGGTACCTCGTCCTCGTTTTAATGGTGCGATTGTCAGGCTAATCTATAAATGTTACCGTGAGAGAATGAGGCTGGAAGGATATACACGTTGATCCATGCACACATCAGACTTGTAATGAATGCCCTTGGCAAGAATGGTTTCTCATCATACAATGGCCAATTGATATGGCAGGGATCGCATTGTTGCATTGTTTAAAAAAAAGGTTTGGAGTAATACTACATCATAGTTAAGAGGCCTAGCTAGGTTTCTTGCTTGTCAATGTCTGAAGCACATAGATGACCGTGTCAAAAGTGATAATAAATTCTGACATACCAAGTAGTATTATTTAGACTTCACTCGGCAAAAAAGCAGCAGGTTTGGTTAAATGTACTATCAAGCTTGTGGTCTTTACTACCTCTTCCCCAGACACCCTCCACACTGCCTTCCCTTCCCCACACCCCCTTCCCTTCCCCACACCCCTTCCCTTCCCCACACCACCTTCTCTCCTCACACCCCTTCCCTTCCCCACACCCTTTCCCTTCCCCCACATCCCCTTCCCTTCCCCCACATCCCCTTCCCCCACATCCCCTTTCCTTTCCCACATCCCCTTTCCTTTCCCACACCCCCTTCCCTTTCCCACACCCCCTTTCCTTTCCCACACCCCCTTCCCTTCCCCCAAACCCATTCCCTTCCCCACACCCCCTTCCCCCAAAATAATGATAAGATGCCACAAATCTCCTCACCTGGATAAGGAAATATAAACCAAGGAGAATTTTTCAGCGCATCAGAGTTGATGTCGGTTCTAGCCTGGTAACCGTAAGCGTCAGGATCGTCCGGAAAGACGTCGAAAGCGGTCAAGACTCCGCAGACCACCCACGCGATGATGATCGAAATAATGATCTTCAAATCAAGAAAAGAATTAAAAGAGATGATTTATAGATAAAAACAAAATGGCGGAGATCTGTATCTGTGTTATTACGCAATTTTTTGGTGGGTAGATGCCGTACCCAGGCAAACCCAAGAAAATGCTGGAGAATGGTGAGGCAATGATGGTCATTCTTGTAGAATTAATCCAGCAGAATGGATCAAAAGAAAACAATTTGACAATTTTTTGCAATCAGATGATCCAATTGCTTGCATTTTTTGTATGAATGAATGAATGAATGAGGATCACAGGGTCCAGTGGCGGATCCAGGATTTCGCCGAAGGGGGGGCTCAGATGGGAAATGCCTAATCGTCGTCCTGGGGGAGGGGTCTAAGGGGAGTGGGTGCCCCCCTCCCCTTTGGAAAATTTCACAAAATATGGAGGTCCTCGGTGCAATCTGGTGCTACTTTTTGTGAAAGTTTGGAGTAAAATTTATTTCCAATAAATCATGTATTAATGGTTTGCCGGGCATATATTTGCAATTTCGAGCTAGTTGCGAGTCGTTTCCCTCTCTGCTAGCTTCGTGCTTACTGGATCCGGACCAGGGGCGTCGTGTGAAAATAATTTTTTTTTGGGGGGGGCCCGTGAGCAGGTGATGACTATCTAAGCGGAGCGCCACTATGGGTTGGCGCGCAGCGTACAAGGAAAATTTTCGTCTGGCAGACCCCTCAGATTGCAGGAAACGGCACTTTCCGTGCTTTATGGCAGTAAGCAACACCCCTAAAATTGATCAAAATTTCCGGCAATTTTTTATTTTGTGAAATATTCTCGAAGGAAGTGATCGCCATTTATTCCTCAGTTTACCAATCCCTCGTCTCCCAGAAGCGCCCAAAATTTAAGAAATCGAAACATTTTTGTGTTGGCTGATCCATGATCGCCGCCCATGCCCGTGAGAAGTGGTGACTGGGTAAAGAAAAAGCTATGCCGTTATTATTATTCATTTTTTTCAAAACTACCTATCAGATCATGAGGAAAATTTATCCTGGTGGACCTTTTAGCGAACTGATTGCATAGCTTAAGAAGAAGTTCACATGGAGTCCCATAATCTCTGTTCACTACATTTATCTTAACTTTCCGAACTTTGTTACAGGCTTAGAAAACAATTAAAAAATTTGCCATTTTTTCATGGAAAATTGACTGACTTTGGCAAAGGTAACGGGTTGCACTTACTCTGGGACTACGTATATATAATATTGTTCAACGATGGCAGCGTTGATGGCACATTTGGTTCATTAGTTATCAACCAGTAATTATTTAACTGTTTCGATTGACTGAATACCAACAATTTACAACCATTGACCAAGCAGTCAACAGAAGCCCCATTCCTCGTAGGCCCTACAAGAAATTCAGTTGCTGACACTGTTCGAAAACACTTTTTTTTTTAAATTATGACAAAATTTTATGACACCTTTGACAAAATTTGGGGGGGCCTGTGCCCCCCCCGGGCCCCAATGGGCACGACGCCACTGATCCGGACTGCCGCGAACGTACGTTAAAGTGCATCGTGCTCAGTGCTTCCACACTCAAAATTTGTTTTTCCGAAATGGAATCCAAAATTTCCCGAATCGGCTCGGTATTTCCTGAAATTTCCAAAGTGCCGTACGGCTCACCATACCGAACACCTACATTTTTGTATACAAATAATTTTCACACTTCGAGACTCCATATGATTTTTTTTCTTTTAATTTTTTCATCACGCATGGGGCCCTTTCCCTCGAACGCGGTAAAAAAAAAAATTCAGGATTTTCAAAAAGGGGGGCCCGGGCCCCCCGCTGGATCCGCCCCTGGGGTCTGTGACCATGGCAACACGGGAGGGATTGCATCAAATGTTTTTTTTCAATTTCATACTGTGGAGAGACCATTTAGTTCGAGAGCAAATCGAAACGTCTTGCGGCAAAAATATATAAATAGATATAAACACAGATCTACTGATAATATCAATCATGACTTATATTCCAATTCAAATACTTTGAAGTGACTTGTTTTACTTACAGCCTTTCCATTTTATAATTATAAATACAAAATAGCCGAACACCCCACCAGAATGACTTTCCATTCTTGGCCGGAGCTAATCCATCAATCTGTAAGGAATAGCTGTACTAATAGCTTTTTAACCTAAGTTCTTAACCAAGTTCATCTGAAATGCAGACCTAGAGTTCAAGACTACCTTGTCGAATACACAAACAACATAGTTTGCGCTTACATACTCATGTGACGGAGAGGGGGAAATGACCTCTGCAAAAAGTAACCAGCTGTTTGTATTAACAAACTTCTTATCATCGTTCCAGCAAACAATCCCAGGCACGAAAAGTCTATATAAATCCTCTGTAGGGGCAAGGCTAACATGGCATCTAGCCAATGAACCATCCAGGACTGGGTGTAACTATAAAGTTACATCAAAGTAACTTGCCAAGTTTGTGTCAATACAGCACCCCTTTGTATGCATTATTATTATTACTTGTAAACTTATTTAAGTAAGATGAATTATTATATGAAGTCACTATTTTATGTTATCTAACGATGCACTGAAATGATCTTTCGATATGTTTCCAAACAATAGCACATTGTGAACTCTATACGTAAAGACAGGGTTCGGTTTCTTCCGGAAGAAACCTATTTCTTCCGGGGACGTGGAAGAAACTGGAAGAAACCTGTTTAGAAACTGGAAGAAACTGTGAAAATTGGCTTATAAGCAGCACAGCCCACATACATGATAAAGAGACAAATAGTTTACCACCATCTGACTGAAATGCATACCATTGAAACCATTAAAATATGATATTTTTGTTTATTATAATTTTGGGTTGTTTTCCTACACCAAAAGATGTTTGCTTATAAGTCACAATATTGAAGGACTACAGGTACTTATCATCTCGTGATCCCCCCCATCAACCAGAATTGCATAACTGGCCATACTGTTTTAATGATTAACCTGGATTGGCCCATGAACTGAGGATTTAATACAATGAACACCAAGAAAGTAGCCGAACAATATCTGTTAGATTTAGGCAACAGTTTAATTTCTGCAACTCCCTAAATTACAACTTGTAGTTAACAGGAGGACTTGTCATCCCAACAGCAAAGAAAACAAACATCCACAATTAAACACAGCTGGCCATGAGCCAGCCCTCATTTCACAATACAACTTCCAGTCGATCTGTAACCCTCATGTCTTGAGTTCAATCTCCACAAAATATGGTCATAGTGGTCAATGTAATCGTAGTAATGAGTGTGCATTGTAGTAGGCCTACACTAGTTTCCCGGGAACACTTGTCCCTCCACTCAGAAACTAGTTTTTAACTAAGAACTGGGCTATAATCAGGACTATCCTGGTCTGTAAAATATAGCTTGCCCATAAAGTTGTTCCCTGAATTGTCCGCTGCTAGTAGCCTAGTACTATATTGTGTACAGTATATGCTGGAAGCAGGTTATGTGCTCCAAACCTAGATATAGACTACCTAGATGACACTATAGTGCTTCTTGTCCAATTATTCCATAGTTAGAAATCATTGCAGGTTGTTATGAAACTTTATCAACAGTTTTTCCCCAAAAAATGAGTTTCTTCCATTTTGTCCGGAAGAAACTGGAAGAAACCTATTTCTTCCGAGTGGAATAAACCCCAGTTTATTCCGCGGTTTTTTCCACCCCCGGAAGAAACCTGCAAACCCTGCGTAAAGAGTAATCAATAACTCACTATTTAAGTCATGTTAATTACGCAGGGGTCAAATCATTTTCTGAGGTCTCATAAATATTAATGACATTGTAGACAGACACTGCGTAACCTATCATATGTCTTGCGGCGTGTCGTTTTGTTAAAGTTGTTTCACGTTGACCTAAGCCAGGGGTGTGGTCCATATTGATATGGTTTTGAAACATTCTCACCGGGCCGCAGAAGCAGATGCGGGAGCCGCACTCTGCCCACCTGGTGGTGTTGACTTGTCTTGTCATGTCGTAATACCTTAAAGTAAACATTTCTTTGTCTCCAAAATAATTTATCCTCGACAAAGGTTTCACTCCCAGACAAACGGTGTTGTATTAACCCAGGTTTGCCTTGCTTTCTTAAAGACCTGACATAATGACCTCTGCGCTAGACTAAGTTGTCCAGCAACTTTGATTGATGAGCCTCTAACTGATTGATGGGTTCCATTTTGCCAAAATATTAAAGAGAGGGGGAAAAATAGTCTATTAAAAGTGCTAGCATTTTTTTTCTATCAGTCTACATATAGCATATTAGAATTAATCTTGTGCAAACATTCATCCATTTAAACACCATGCAATTGACTGTTTGTTGAATAGTGTAACAACACCAGCTTCATACTAATCTACTACAAGCTAGAGAAGGACACGCCCACACCGTATACACCTAACGTTACATCCCAGATCAAAATCATAGGATCATATTTCCAGACGTTCTTTTTACAACAAGAAAAAAATACAAAATTATTAGTTTATTATAAAGCAGACAGCAACATTAAAAAAAAAAAAAAAAAAAATGTACACGTTAATGCCTTCATTTAACGTTTAAATGCATTTGAATTGTTTCATCATAATAAAGAAAGGCACATACCGGGAATAAGGTGAAAACTGGGAATTTCTTGCCCCCCGGTAACGGCAGTTGTACGTTACCCAGCAGTTGAGAGAAGACTGTGATCAGTGCAAAAGTGCTGTGGGGGAAGAAATGCACAGAAACAGTAAAATGGAGTGATAAGCAAACGCCCTCGTGAATCGCTCGACTTATACCGCCAGCCATGGATTTTCCTGCGATGAACGCACGGTAGCCTGTTGATTGACCCCGAATTGTTTAAAGGTACAAGCTGTGTTTAAACTGTTATTGCTTTATTGGTTGAAACAGAACAGAATAACATAACCCCTATTTTGACAAGCAATGATAAATAAATGACCCACAGCAAACACTAGTCCAAGTTTTTTAGCAGTCTCTATTCAAACAATCAAACAATGACAGCCAAAATGCAGAAATTTTAACCAGCTTGATCGAAGTCTTACGCTTTCATAAAAAAAAAAAAAAAAATTACATTTGAAGAAATCCAAATATCACTCCACGTTTTAGAATATTACTCTCTAACAACTCTTTTATTTACAGAGCAGACCTATTTCTACAGAAAGGCATCTTAGATCCTTGATCACAGCTTTTCGATAAATTTTGTAACAAATTTTATGGTTTATTATTTTCATAATCTCTCAAACATTTATACGTCTCAACCTGTAGACTTGATGTTCTTTATTGTTAGAATTTATTTTTTTATACTATTTATAAATTTTCCATAAATTTTATACTGATATAAAGATGAATAGATGAATGAATGAAGGAATCACTCTGCATTTCAGATCGTGATAATTTTTGCAGTTCTGAAGCGGACGGAGATGATCGAACTTGAGTGTAAATATCACCCGAAGGTGGAAACCTTCGTGAGATATATTGTGTTTGCCCAGTCTTGAGTGTTGGCAAACACACATAGGCATAAAACATACGTGTGTACACACAGACACGCAACTCCAACCATAGAAAAGGGAATTTATTGTTTTCCTTTAGCTTTCTGCAAAGAATGAAAGTCAAGGCCGCTTCAACAAGGCCACTTAACAAGGCCACTTTAACGCTTTAACAAGGCCACTTAAGCAAATATTTATGACCAATGTAATAATGTAAAGACGTAATCTGAACAAAGTTTAACAGCAATGACTTAAAAAGATATAGCTTTTCTATCTATTTTTTTTCTTTTTCAGAAGATGATATTTATATTCATATAATTTTGTAACTTCAACTATGAGTTATCTCTCTGTGATGGATGGCATCGGGTACTTTAGGAATCCCTTGATTTTGCTGATGATCGATAAAGTTACGACCTTCATCGAGTAATAAATGGTCCTTCCTTGAATTCAACAACAACAACCCGACACTCTTGTAACTACCACATCGCACTCAAAGACTTGGAAGTTTATCCAAGTTAAACAGTTATATTGGTTTTCAGACTTTTAACACCTCAAAAATGTGAAGTACCAGCCGCTCATTAATACTTTATGACTGGGCATGTTTATACGGTTTTCAGACTTCGATCACTATTCACTGCAAATGACCTCTGACCTCCACAGAAGAAAAAAAAAAGGGATTCTTATACTCACTAAATCCCATATACTGCACACACAAGTATGTTGAAGAATGTTATAGTGATAAAAAGGCTTTCAGAGCGGTTTCTAAATACCTCAATGGCATTTGACATTCACATAAAACAAAGTTCTTGTCCCCAATAATGTGAAGCATTATACCACATATCAAATTTCACCAAGTTTACAGTAATATCTGTTTTCATAATTCATCGCCTCATCTCATCACCTCAAATGACTTTAGAGTGGGCCCTTTGTTAATAACAAAACACTAGCCTAGTACGACTGGACACCTTACATATAACTGATAGACGTTTGGTTTGTTCACTCCCTCCTCGCCCACCCCACACTCACGCCCCCCCCCACCCACCCACCAAAAGGAAAGAAACGTGACTTACAGAAATCCTATCCCCCAGTGTGTTGACATCTGCTCTTCAGCGACACTAAAGAGTGTGATACCTATAAGGCCGATTGTCGGTGCGATTGTCAGAGGGCCAACGAAGCGGAGCAAGATACCTATGGCCCCGGTACATCCTAGTACAATCTGAACCAGAGACGACACAATGATCGCACCCTGGAGCTGATAGGGCCCAAAGGAAAATGTAATATATGATTTTAAAAAATAAAAGAATTAAGAAAGATATGGTACGTGTGAAAAAGAAAGGGAAAAAACAAACCCTCGCCTATTCCTTTTTAATAGCTCTACCAATTTTCACCGTTTCAAATTTACACAACAACTTGAAGGAGTTTGCGGGCGAATCAATCACAGAACATTGAAAGGAAAATTAGCGTCCATTTTTGTGGGACACAACTTCTTCTAAGGCTGGATTAAATGTTCAGTAAATTAATAAGTATGTATGTATTCAAGCAGTTTGTGGGGAGACCACTATTGCTAACAAGACCCTTTCCAACACACCCAGTCCACACCCTACCCCTCACACCTATATTCCTTTCTCCTTCACTTTATCTCTACCTCTCTACCCCTCTACCTCTCTACCCCACTACCTCTCTCTACACTACTACCTCTCTACCCCACTACCTCTCTACCCCAATACCTCTCTATCCCACTACCTCTCTACCCTAATACCTCTCTATCCCACTACCTCTCTCTACCTCAATACCTCTCTACCCCAATACCTCTCTACCCCACTACCTCTCTACTATCCCACTACCTCTCTATCCCACTACCTCTCTATCCCACTACCTCTCTACCCTAATACCTCTCTATCCCACTTCCTCTCTACCCCAATACCTCTCTACCCCAATACCTCTCTACCCTAATACCTCTCTATCCCACTACCTCTCTCTACCCCTCTACCTCTCCACCCCTCTACCTCTCTACTCCAAGCTGTCATCTTTCAAAACTCACATCTCGTATCCTTCCGTGCCAGAATTCTTCGGCTTCTTCTTCTTCTACTGATGTTGCATTGGCTGTAAAAATAGTAATACTAATTATAAATATTTGTTTTTGTTTTGGTGATGGATTGGGCTCAGCTCTTTGCATTCTTATATTGAACAAACCATTAAAAAGATTAATAACACCAAAGGTATTTAAATATAAAAATTAACACATAAAACAATGAGAATGACTTCTTAAAACACTGAGAAATCTGTAACACTGAGAATAGCAAAAAACCTATGACATGTTAAACTGATCTAATTAGATGTAATATATTTGCATATTTATGATTTTCAACTATATATCAAATCACAAACCGGGATTAAACGGCATGCACGGTCCTCGCACATTCAAGATGGCGAACGTAGGTAGAAGGAAAGTAAATGTACCGCCTTGCACGATCGGTAATCTGTAAAAGTAAAAGAAAAAGCCAGAACATAATACAAAATTAAATGATCTTTCCATCAAAGGAGAGCAAGAGACAAACTTGTACATGTCTGCAAAGAAAAACAATTCTACAACCGCAAGTAAACTATCATTTGGTTCAGAAAGTAGCCAGCAAAAAATGGATGGAAAATTAGGACATTGAAACTTATTGTCAAAGGTTTAGAAAACACTTTTTAAGAATACTTTTAATTGAAAGTCATGGTGGAAGACAAGTCACTCAAAACTAAACAAGAATCTTTCAAGGAAAATTTGATACCTAGACCCAAACTTTAATCCATTCCCAAATCAGCCACCCGAAAATTTACTGAATTTTGAGATTTCTGAGAATTTGTTTAATATAAATTATGGAAATACTACTTACAATTTGCATTACAACCATTGCTAGTAACTTGATTTGCATGCCATTCTTGACCATTTTTATTTGCATAGCAGTCGGTGTATTTTTACACAACAACCTGTATTTTGCACAGCAATATGATCATTTTTGCATAGCAATGGGACCATTTGCATAGCAGTCTGACCATTCTGCATAGCAATCTGACCACATTTGCACAGCAACCTGACTATTTTGCACAGCAACGTGATCATTTCTGCATAGAAAATATTAGAAATGGGACCACTGTAATAGCATAGCAGTCTGACCATATTTGCATACCAATCTGACCATATTTGTATAGCAACCTGACTATTTTGCAAAGTAATCTAACCATTTTTTGCAAAAGAACCAGCAAGCTGACCATTTTGGCACAGGAATCTGATCCTTTTTTGGCATTGCAATTGTTCAGTCAGAAACCATTTTTCCTTTCCTTGCACGTTCCCTTCCAATCCTGACCTCCAAATCAACAAAATATTTCCGCTTGCAAGTAGAACAAGGTACATTATTTGTTCAATACCAAAGGTATATACTCAAACTCAATTAGCAATTTTCACTTAGATTTGGCAGTTGACCCTCTTACCCTCTCACCTCTGGGGAAACAACCAACAGTTACCTCTGACCAGATTGACTTCTACACTCCAAATCAAACACATCGTCATATAAAGAGGATTGTTAAGGTTCTTATTTTATTCAATTTCAAGAAAGCAAACTGTTTGTTCCTTTTTTTTCACTACCTTATTAAACAGAGAGTCAACAGACTATCGCTGCTTGACCACAAGCCCATTTTGTTGCAGGCCAGAAACCTTTTCAAAGAAAGAGAAGGATGACAATACCACATTACTTTTATGTGTTTAACTAGCCAGGGCAGCAACTAATCACTTGATCAAACAGCTCTATTTCATTGCCTTAAATTGGTCTCAGAAATGGCTAGTGCTATAGGGTACATTTTAAACACAGTGAATCTCAGTGTGTTGCAAAACAGTATATCTCACAGACAAACAGCTAAAAGTGATTCCTAAATACTGGATGAAACAGAAGCAATCGTATTATTGTTCCAATGAAAGGAGCTGGATGATTTGTGTTTTGTTCGGGGCCCCATTCTACCAAGGGTGTGTCTGGAACACTGATTGCAAGACTGTACAATGGTGCACAAAGTTGTGCATTATGCAGCTTCAGGTTTCTTCAGACAGAACTTGAAGAGCCTTATTTTAGATGCGCCTTATGAGTACTAATGTAAAAAGTAGACCATGATTCACAGGCTTTTTGTAACAAGCTATTAAAACTAATGGGGTTTTTTTTTGTTGCCAAATTGTGTCCAAAGCAAGGTGACTGGTTGGGTGCTTACTGAAGGTCAACTCTTAGCAGATTTCCTCAATTTCCCACTCCCCTCAAGTTTGTGTCAACAACCACCCCCCCCACCCCCCCCAGAATTGATTATATAACTAGCCCCTGAAAAATCAAAGGTATTCATCCTTTCTAAATCCTACAAGTCGTCAATGAGTATAAGCAGACGAGTGACACTGTATGATGTCACAAAGAAATCAGTTAAATACTATATGTTAAACCAAATACCTCTGGACAATTATAAGTCAGAGTGCTATAGTTGTGTGAAGACAGTAATTAATTAGCCAAGTAATCGATGTATATTAAGTAGGTAACATTACATAAGCAATCTTAGAGCTAAGGATGTTACCTGATTCCAAACGTTGCTTGGAGTAACGTCACCAGTCCCGAGACGAAGAAGATAGTCGCAATGAGATGCGTTCGGGCCTCGGGAGTATGAACGCAGAGAGGAACGGATATAATGAGTGGTATAGACAGCACACCACTAAACATCAAAAGAAAATGCTGCCATGGAAAAGAGAATATAAATCATTATGGGACTAAATCTGCAACAACGACAACGTTGGAAAAAACACAATCTATGAGACCGTTCTAGAAACAGCCAGTTTTATAATTATTATATATTATTTTGGTGGGGATGGGGTTTTTTTTGGGTTGGACTTCATGACGTTAGTAGTTAGACGTACATACACACGCCTGCACCAAAATTTAGCACACACATAGTATATTATACATACAGTGCAGTACACATCGTCACATGGTCGACCATAGCGACCAATACACAAACTACACACTGTGCAGTGCCGCACTGACAAAGCCAGTGTTTTCTTTTTGGAAATATAAGAGCAATGACATTTCTCCTTACAAAAACCAACAACTTTCTTCTTATTGGCAAGCTTTGTAAATATAGTAATGGTGCAAGGTGCGGTATATGTATGTATGTATGTATATATATATGTATATATATATATATCAATATATATTGTATTTATATATAATATTTATATTGTATTTATATATTGTATATGATATACGTGTACGATATATATGTTATTGTAGGCGGACCAAAATTGGTTTGCTTATTCAGAAGACAAAGCCAGTTTGTTGAGGAACAATATGGCAAACTTCTCAGAATAGTTATCCACCCTACGACATCTGCATTTATTTTGATCACCTTGGTGAAACTGATCTAAATGTAATGGTTGGGCTCTCCGCTCTACACTAAACTGAATCTATTGAGTACACAACAATCGAGTACCCAACTACAGCAGGCAAATGCCCTTATGTAGTGCTATACCATATGGGGAGTAGAGTACATAGTCATTGATGTAAAGCAGTGTAGGATTTTCCCGGTCGTCCGGTCGTCCGAGACGACTAGAAATTACGTCGGACTACCAAATCTTTCAAAATGTTGTGTGCTTGGTAGTCCTTCGGACGACCAAAAAAAATGAAGGCTTAATTATATTTCATTAAAAACGAAAGTCATTTAAATTAAATAGTTTCTGAATAACACCCAAACCATACATAAATTATTTAAAAACA
>KN886005.1:15329-31259 GCA_000934455.1 Apostichopus parvimensis
TGTAAATTGATATATTTTGTTGGTGTAACTCCTCTTAACAACCATGCAAGAAATCTTCCTGCATGACTAACGCATTGATGAGAAGCAGACGGACCTTGAATCCATCCATTATTTATAGAGAGCTCTGCCTACCTGTAATCCTAATGCAATCGTTGTGTACCAAGGAGGAACATCATCCACAGAGTACTGTAATTCACCATTAGCTTCTTTCTTTGTCGTCGTCGATGAAGTCACGTTTCGATTTCGGATCTCAGTCCCATCATTGTCTCCAGATAACCATTCCTGCTCTTGCATGTGCTCATAGCCTTTATTCTGGGAAGAGGGCAGAAAGAAAAAATCAATCAAATTGTCATTAAAGAGGGTCTGGTTTCACTATGTTATTTTTGAAGTTTATTTGCACCAGTCCCACCACCACCCCCCATGCCGCTCCCATCTATTGGTTTAAGAGAACCTTGTGCGCAACACGTTACCATAAAGAGAGACACATGTTCTTCCAGAGCATCACAGCAGCATCAAATGAAGTCTAGAGACAGATCAAACCCCCACACCCCTCCCTCCCCCACACCCCTCCCTCCCCCACACCCCTCCCTCCCCCACACCCCTCCCTCCCCCACACCCCTCCCTCCCCCACACCCCACACGGCAAAATGAAGAAAATATTTTTAACTGAAAGCTTGAGTATAGGCGCATTGCTACTTGCAAGTAATATCTGCATTGGTTTAACACTATGGTAGTACTCCATATTTCATTCGAGTCCCATTTGTAGGCAGTAACTTCTAAGCGCTTTGAAAGTATGTATGTTATCTATGTCAGGTTTGTTGTTTGCTAATAGCAAACTCAATGAATGCTGAGAAAAAATTCCTTTCAACCCGCAATGAAGTACTACCGTGTGGTCATTTATCACTGCAAATTAAATATTGAATAGAATAAACATGTGGTCGAATCTGGCATATGTATGACTGGCGTTCATAACGAGGTAGACTAAAAAAAAACAAATGGTTTTAAGGGCAACATTATTTCTCCTAAATACGCTAGAAAAGTCGAATATGGATTTTGCCTCGTGTTTACTTCAACAAACATTTTACAGGAATACTACATGCACTCGGAGACGTCATGTTCATTGTAACATACCTCGATGTATTTGGGGGCGGGGGGGGGGGGATTAGGGAGAGAACTTCAGAGAAGAATAGTTATGAAAATGTTAACACGATGTTCAATTCTGCTTATGCTTTAAAACAAATGTCACACCAGTTATGAATGTGTAATATTCCTAACGATATATTGCAATGTCCTAAAGCAAGGCCCAAAGTGTATTAAAGTAGTGACTCAACTTTGAAACGCCAGTGCTGTGAAAAACCTTAACAAAAACACACAATTTGGTCACTTTATTTTCGCAATTTCTCGCTGAATTACAAAAAGTAGTGCCGCTTGCCGTTGTGGCCTTCGGTTGTCACCGTAACTGACTTGTTTTTACGTATTCAGAATATTACTGTAGTCCGTCTCAATTCTTCTGGATTTCAATATGTTGTTTTCCCGGTCGTCGCTTGTATGCTATACCCTGCTACCACTGTGTTGTTGTAATACTTGCGTGATAGTCTGATGAAAAGGCCATGTGCAACTGTAACCAACTTATTACGATGTCACTTAACAAGTTGTATAAAAATCAAAACAAGGACGTCGTTGTTGTAGGCCTACAGTTGGATTTCGTATCTCCCACCCACCCCATCCTCCACCCACCCACCCCCGCCCCCAACAACACCGTTCTTACCTATATATATACAGGGATGCCAGCAGGGTTTGCCCCTAGAGTCTGAAAGTTGTGGGGACTAGGACGTCCCAAAGACCATCTAAGCTGAGCGCCACCCTGGTTGGCGCGTAGCGTTGCAAGAATATTTCGTTTTCGAGTCACTTCTAAAGGCAGCCACAAATTTTAATATTTGTCCCTACTCTTATGATACTTCAATACTTGAAAATCATGGGAAACTTAAGAAAATATCATTGCAATAATGTTGGGAACTTTATGAAAATCCAGGGAAAAATTACGGTATAGGGTCCAATTTGCGTATGCTACAGTGTGTTAGGATAATAGTTAGAAATTCACGGAAATTCGCGGAAAAAGCTCATGCCTGTTTCAACTGGGACGGAAAGATCGTGGGGAGCCGGAACCAAATTTCAAAATCGGGAAAACGCCGGAATTCCGGCTATTGCCGGAATTCTGGCATACCTGATAATAGTAATACCTTTTTTCTTTGAAACTGTATACTAGATCGAACACTTTTAACGCACGCGTTTAGCATATTTCATTGCCTCCGTTTGTGATATTTCCATAGCTATACATGCACGTACATATACTTTTATTTTTACAAAATCACGTTTTCATGGACCCCGCGCTAAGTGCTCCTTAACTAGAATGCATGAATGACACATCTAAAATGGAACAAGATCGATTTTTACGACAGAAGAAGTTGCGAACATTTTACGTAAGAGCGCTCGCTTCCGTCCACTTCCGAATTGGGTTTACAATGTTAAGGCGGCTTCTTGCGTTAATTTTGGTTAACTTTGCGATAAACTATAAAACAACAGATCTTAAACTATACTAGTGCGTTTCACTTGCAAATAGGGCCAAGCTTCATTTCGAAATCATGGGGGTGGGGGGGGGGGGGAATATCCAATGATTAAAGTTTGGAAAGGAGGAGAAAAGAAAAGAAAAGAAAAGGGGTTTGTATAGGCCTATGTGATTAACATTGTCGAAAAGTGACAATTTTTTTTTAACAATCGAATGGAATCACTACGTATACAACTACATCATAATGACAAGTATAGTACTCTCCTTGGTATGGGTACACGGTGCTTAATATTTAATAAGTGATGTGTTTAATAATATTGCACACTGAAGAGCTATATACCCGCATTTCCAAAAATAAAGCACATGAACAAATATACGAGTGATACGACTCGAGAGAGCGTACTCGCCTTTAAAACTTCATGGTTAATTAGTTGTACTTACAGGTCATTAGCATATATTGACCCGAGTAGTAGTAGGCTACTCTCCTTGGTATACCCGGGTACACGGTGCTTAATATTTAATAAGTGGTGTGCTTAAATAATATTGCACACTGAAGAGCTATATACCCGCATTTCCAAATTAAAGCACATGAACAAATATACGAGAGAATGAGAGAGACGACTATAAAGAGCGTACTCGCCTTTAAATCTGACAAACTTCATGGTTAATTAGTTGTACTTACAAGTCATTAGCATATATTGACCCGAAAATATGCTAGAAATCAAATAATGGTCAGTCATGCTCAGACTATACAACAAACATTTACTATGACTATGCAAGGTCGCACTGAGACATTTAATAATCTATAATTGAACACTCCGAAATAACTGAATATTATACAGTCACATCATTTCAGAAAATAGTTTGGAAAAAACTATAGCAAATTTATAAGCAATCTACAATTATACATTTATTTGGGGGGGGGGGCGGGGGCAATAACGATAATGCTTGCTGAAGAAAAAACTCTTGGAATGATGACATCGTTTGATCAAATGCAAACTATATTTCAATGCACCAAATTATGTTTGTTAAAATTGCCGAATATTGGTGACAATCGAACTGAAGTACAGAATATTCGATGGAAAATAGCGCGAGATATGTAGTCTGAGATATATAGTTCTAATGTATATGGGTAAAAAACGCCTGGTATTGCTTAATATACACTGCTTATAATATACTAACATACACAAAGAGATGCGCCTAAGCTATATGCATTTTAAGGGATATTGAGGCGGCTGAACTGAATTCCTTTAAAACTGAACATTATTATGCATGTTAGGTATGAAAACATACCTTCATAACATATTATATAGCAATGATTGGGACACATTTGTTTGATATTTTGTGAATGCATATGCCAACAAAATTAAAAAGTTACGTGAACTTATTCGAATATAATAAATATAGATAGGTAAGTAAAGGGGCGTCCAATGTATGCGTAACTTAGTACATATATAGCTTAGAAATTATTATGGAGATGAATGATAACCTATCCTAAGCTACAGCTTCCGAATTAAAGACAGAAAAAGAAACATAGGTTTGGTCGACGTACCACTTTACCAAAGCTGTAAAGAGTACTTACTTATAAGTACCATAAGCGAATATGGCGGATCAAATTAAGCAACCCTCGTTTTTTCCCCATCAAAATGCACGTTTAATTGTTGTCAAACGGAATGACTTCGACATGGCTACGTTGTTTTATTCCCCGCCTGGATTTCATACTACAGTGTATATCTTATGTTATCTACTAAAGTGCTAGTCAAATATAAAAAGCAGAAATGATACTTTCAACAACAACAAAAGTGACTCGAAACGCAATTTTTGGACGTAGTCGAGCAAATGACTTGGCATTTTATTGCTTGAATAAAGTATGGAATAAAGCATATAAGAATAAATACAAACATGTTTCAACACAGCGCAGCTATAAAGCTACCGTACCTCTATCCCGTCCTGTTGGCCCGGCTGGAGGTTATTCCGGGTCCCATTTTGTGCGCTCGATATTTCTACGTCTTGTACCGAAGCAGAGATTGTATTTACACCGTTGCTTCTTGCCGCCATTATCTGTTTTGTTGTTTTGCCTTCTTTCGTTTGTACTGAAAAGTTTTAGCGACACGTTTTTGACTTAGAAGTTCTTTATGACTCAGATACCAAGATGAAGATGTTTGCTCAATAGTCAAAAGTGTTATCGATAACAAAACGCGAAGTTTGGCAAAGTTTGTTCTGCAGGCAACTTGTAAACGGAGATTTGACGCTTGTTGAGCAATCACAATCAAACGTGATTGTCAACAATACAAAGGACATATAAGTGTCTTTAAAATGCCATTCGGCAATATTTAGAGCCATACTTTTTGTTTTCAGCGGAGAGCGCCCTCTACTAGGTCAACGTTCTCCTATTTAAGAAAATTGGCAGAATGCATTACACATGTAAGTTCATCTCCTTACAAGGAAATGAAGAAAATGTACAGCATTCGGCCGAAATTCGCAATTTACGGCCGAATGTGAATTATGCAGACACTTAGCTGAATACATTGTTTTTGTTTGTTTATGTTTACAGCAATTCCTACCATGTTCAGTACCTATACGATGAAAGAAGGCGTTTCTTAACCAGAAAGGAAAAAAATGCATTGTGGTTTCGATGATGCAACATGAGCAGTTTTCTTGACGAATCTGACGTAATGTATAGTGAGGGTGTAAAGCACACTTGTTCCATAACAACTCCCTGATCTTAGTAATACAATGAAAAGCAGTGTGATGTGACAAACAATAAATTCACAATGACACAGGCTGTCTTTCCTGAAATCACCATTGACCTCAACAACAGGCTTCTTGTACTAAATGTGATAGATACAACAACATACTAAATATGACATCTGTCCTTGTTGAAATATTAAATTACGAATACCGATACATTTGTCGCTGATTGTCAGGATCGGTTAATTCCAGCCGAATATTCTTTAGTATATCAATTTGTGACTTAGGCTTATATACAAATCCTTTTATGTAGTGTTAGTTAGCCTAACGAATATCTTACACCGATGTTGTTTCCGCCGAGTTGGTAGTCGATGGCGCTATTCCACTTCATAATTTAAACGTTAACAGCTTTTTGAGTTTTATCAGCTTGTTTTCATTTCTTAGTATCCAAATATTTTCTTTGCAAGTATATTACTTATATTTTTAAAAAAAGTAATATTTCTACTGAAGACAAATGTCAGTATTAGATTACATTCACCAGAAAGCCTTATATAAATTTACATATGGAATCACCTGATTAATCATAATAATAATAATAATAATAATAATAATAATAATACTTATTTATATAGCGCATTATACCGACGATCTCAATGCGCTTTACAAGAAACAAACGGAGTACAAAAATGCAGCATAGTAGATCAAAAATTAAAAGCTATACACGAAAGGATCGAAAACTTTTTACAAGGTTCAATGAGGGTAGCACGTGAAAGACTGAGTGTTTTAGACGCTTTTAATATTGTCTAAGGTAGGGGTTTCCTTATGTGGGTGGGGAGAGTGTTCCTGAGTTTGAGGGCGGCAAATTGAAAAAGAACGCTCACCGTACACGTACGTCCTATGTTTTTATTTTTGATGGCTTTAGGAGAATAGCACTGTTAGATCTGAGTGAGCGAGTTGGAATTTGTAAGGTGAGTAAGTTGGAATATAGTTTGGGGCAATACCATGGATGGCTTCGTAAGTGAGTGTGAGAAGTTTGTACTTTATTCTTTCAGAAACAGGAAGCCAGTGAAGTTGGCGGGGAAATAGGTTTAAAGCACTTGGGATCTGTTATCTGGGAGGGTAACTAATATAGCGACGGTGGTTTGAATGCGCTGAACCTTAGAGATTTGGTAAGCAGCAATTAAGACCAGATAAAAGGCTGTTACAACAGTCAGGTCTGGATGATAAAAAAGCAAGGATAAGTGTCTCAGGCGACCTTTGATCAAGATATTTGCGAATTTGGCTAAATTTTCTGATAGCGTGTGAAGCAGAGCGGCAGATATTATAATTTACATGAGGCACCAAATCCAATGTGAGTTTATCATCAAAAAATAACACCCAGATCTTTAACAGAAGAAACGGGAGATGTACAAGAATCGCTGATCATAACGGAAGTTACAGGGGTGACATTACAGAACCGTGACGAAACATGCATCAATTCGGTTTTGTTCTCGCTGAGAATTAGTTTACACACCAAGTTTTTATTTCGTTTATGCATGATTCAAGTTTTTTTCAATAGTCTGATCCTTTTCATCAATATTCATTGACATATAAACTTGTGTATCGTCTGCATGAATCATCCCTTGCAGACCGTGAGATGTGATGTTTTAAATAAGGGAGGTGTAATATGTGAAAACAGGTGGTCCGAGCGCCGATCCTTGTGTAACTCCATTATACAAGATAGACGGGTGAGGAATGTTTATCGTTAATGGTAACAGTCTGAGAGCGGTTTGTGAAATAAGATTGTATCCAATTAAGAGTAATGCCTTCAAAACCATACTCGGTGTGCAGCCTATCAAACAGAATTAAGTGGTCGATAGTGTCAAAGGCTGCAGTAAGGTCGAGAAGAGATTCTTTGTGGGTTGTTAGTGGCGAGGAGAAGATCGCTATAGATGCGTAACAGGGCAGTTTCTGTTGAATGATTCTTCCGGTAGGCAGATTGAGGGGAGTTATGAAGTGAGTTAGCACATGTATGTTAACTAATTCCACTTCTTGACATACTGTGTTGAACAATACATTCAGACTTTGATCCCTGCTGACCTTTGAGTAACACCAACAACATTTCCAGAGTGCAACCTTGCTGAACCCAAATGACCTGTACCCATATCCACCAAACACCATAAGGTTCTACCACTCATTATAGAAACGCCATAGCCATATACATACCAGCTACTGCAGTTTTCTATCTGAAAAAAATATCATATTTACACAGTGTTCATGTTTTGACACCTACAATACACAAGGCTAACATACCATGCATGCATGAGCTCCTTTCATGTTCTGGTTCTGGAGAAATATACTACTTTTTGATATATTCACATTTTGCTACACACCAAGTTGAACTTCCTACAACTTCCACTTCTTGACATACTGTGTGGAACAATGTTTTCAGACTTTGACCCCTGCTGACCTTTGAGTAATACCAACAAAAATTCCCAGACCAGTTCGACCTAAGGGGAACCCTACATACCAAATATGAAAAGTTATAGTACTTTTGATATATTCACAATGTTTCACCCTCTGCTGACATGAAATGACCTTTCCATACCACCACAAACAGTAGGGTACCCTGAACTAATTACCGGAAATCCACATGCCAAATATAAGAACTGCACATGCTACCTTCCTTGAGATTATCATGTTTTACAAGTTTCAAACTTTTTTACTCCGTTGACCTAAAACAACCTTTGACAGTCATGAAAAAAACACTACCACCAATCGACTACCCGCCAACGGCAAGCAAAACACACCACATTTATACTTCCTAAATTTTCCACTTCTTGAGATATGGTGTTAACAATGTTTTTAGACTTGGACCCATGCTGACCTCAAATGACCTTTGACCAATACCAACAGCAATCCCAGACCAGTTCGACCTAAGGGGAACCTACATACCAAATATGAAATGTACCCCCCCCCCCCAGTATCCTTCTGAAGTTGTGCAAGTGTCACATACACACACATTATGTCATACACACGCCATCACCATCGCATACAGCTAGATTCCGTACGCATTCAGCCAGGAATCAGGAAGTGATAACAGTGGTCATTTCAGCTTCATTTGCAGATGAACCATAAATTAAGAATAAATCTTCAAACTCCAAAATGACCAAAATCTCCAGCCATGTCACATTTAGAATTCATTCTGGTATAAAAGGAACCAGGTGTGGCGATTACTTTTTTTTTTAATTTAATAAACTGTCAACCGCATATTTTTGTTTTAGACCTAATTGTAAGCACAATGTCTCTCTCTTTCTCTATGCATGGAAGAGCACTACGGTTGTCTCATTAATAATAAACAAATAATAATCCAACAGTGTTAGCTTCCAATTCAAGATAGCAAGGCCCTACAGATGCCAAAGGTTGTAACAAGAAGCTAGGTACATCTCATTAAAATTACTTTACAATTTACTAATTTATCATACTCCAATTAACACAAGATTCACTCCGGAAAAGTATTCAATGAACATTACATATCAGGGCTTGTTCATTTATTTTTTTTGGTGGGGGTGGGGGGGTATTCCTCATTAGATTTGGTAAACTTTGTGGTCTGTCTATCTTCACTGGAAGTAATAAACTTTAACTGTGATGCACTGATGTTTTCGTTGGCCTAAACATACACACACTACGTTGACTATATTAGACTTCATGGCCTGTGGATGTATTTTTGTGCAAGATATGTCATAATAAGAAAAATGTAATTAGTTGTACTCAGCTCCAGTTTCATTTTGTTAACGTTGACCTCTCGACATGGCACAGTCTTTATTTACACTGTACACTTGATTAAACCATGTCGTGTTTAAAGTAAAAGCTTCCAAAGTGTTCATCATTTCCTTTTAAATTGATTTCAGGCTTAATTATTAAAAAAAAAAAGAATGATTAAATATTTGGGTTTTTCTTTCTCTTGGAAGCACGGCTCTGCTGGAAGTACGACTAGACATGACGTCCGTAGTGCCCGCATATATCGATAGTACCTATAGTAACCGACTTAATGTATCAATTAATTAGCAGTATTAAGCCTTGCATTAATTAGTCTCTTTCTATTAGAACTATAGTGTAAAGTTCAGTGTTCAGTACCAAAAAAGAACTACTCGGCCCTGTAACTATGCAATTATTCAAACAGAATTGATATTAACCCCAAAACCCCCAATAAATTAAATATGCATGCAATTGTGCCAGCTTCATAATAAATTTATAGTTTTTGTGTATACAAGGGTCAATGGAGTGTAAATAGAGCAGGAGGTGCCATATGGTCCCCCTGTTGACCTGTTTTCTCTCAAATAGCTCCTGATATCTCCAAAATGACCATGAACTGGGACTGGTTCTGGAGACCTTAACTATCACCTCTGACTGTATTAAAAAAATTATAAAATAAAAAATAAATTTTATAAAATTCTCAAAAAAGAAAATTTGAAGATGAAACCTGGGCAAATAAACCTGTAAAAAGATTAAATTTAAGCATACTACAGTACCCATACAGTAAGCATACAGTACGCATGTACATGAAGCATACTACATAATACTACAGTAGTGCATAGATGATATACAGTGTATTGGCATATATACCTTTGGTCTTCAACTCTTGAGTAATTTGGCCAGGAATCGCACACCACCTACTGTAGTACTTTTTGTGACTCTTTCACTATGCCCCAACACACAAAGTAAATAATAATAACAATATTAATAATGTAGGTTTATAAAGCGCCACTCCAGGAAACGAGTAAATACCAAAAGATGAGACAACGACACAGTCGAGCAAACTTTGCATTGAATAATAAGGTATGTACAGCTCAGCACACTGACTCTCAAAACTTGTCATAACTTCGGGACCACTTGGTATGATCTGGAGAGAGGGCAGCAGACTTTCTCTTCACAGCAGCAGAACTGTGAGGTTTATGAAAGCTGCCTCTTCTTCCTCCTACTTCATTGGAGGTTGTAACATGGAACTGACATTGTGATGGATTAACTGTGGAGACCCACGAAGCAGTGATACTGACGACAAATGATAATTGTGTTCCCCATGGGACATCCTACCTGTGATCAGATGGCGACCAGATCGTCTTCAGGTCACCATCTGATTATGAGTTTGCAGTCCTATCGTAAAATCGAACCCTCAACAGTTTGTGCGCATTGTAGAAAACACAGCCTACACAGGTAATCCCAATCTGCTCCTCTCACCTTGAATACTGACCAGGGAATGATAATGCTCACACATGCTGGGTACTTAAAAGCCCCCCCTCCCCCCCAAAAAAAAATACTTGGCAACTGTCTCAATGCTCAATGCAAAAATGGCATCTGTATCAATGCTACTACATCACTCTGCCATCTACAGTAGGTTATCCAAACTTAAAGTATATGAATAAGTAAAATTTTACCACTGTGTCTTTGTTGATCACTATCTTAGAACATGATACAGATATTTCAAAACTCCCGGAGTCCCTGCATATATGTTCATTGCACAAACAACTGTAGTTACAGTGTTATACCTGTCTCGACTCTACTTCTCAGGCGCGTAGCCAAGGGGGGGGCAAAGGGGGCAGCCGCCCCCCCCTGAGCATATTTTTTTTTTTTTTAATGTTTTAATGATATCGCTAGTATTTTCAAAAGAGAAAATGCTAAGATGCAACTTACAAGGCCTGGGAAGTGCCATTTCCAGCGATCTGGGGGGCACTTTCAGCCAAAATTTTCTTGTACACTTCGCGCCAACCATGGTGGTACTACGCTTTGATAGTTTGCAATGCCGAAGCTAAAGTTTCGCCCCTCCCTTGGCCAATTCCTGGCTACACGCCTGCGTACTTCTGCACTCTCCCATCTAACTACAGGTCAAAGTCAATCGATCAGAACCTCAAACGAAATGTTTCTTCCACTTTTGTGATGGATTTTCCTGATCCATTAGGATTTGTTGTTGTAGTCAACTGAAGTCTAGAATGCCTAGTGCTACAGTATAGGTATCGCGCCACAATTAGAGTAGTGCAAGTCTTCCTGGAAGGTTAACCCTTGTTGGGAAATAGCCCTAAAGTGACCTACTGCATTTGAATTTTGAGTCATTTTCCGATTCGTCATCATCATTCTTTTTTATGCTTGCATGCTGACGAGGACGCAATAAACTACTGATGGTCTAAAAATCTGGAGGACTGAAGGTGTTTTTAAGGCATTTTAGAAAATCTTGGGTGAAACAAGAAGCACTTAATTTGGAGAACATCATTGTTTGGATGTGAAAATAATTGGTGATGCACATTCATAGATACCTGCCTTCTCCCAGAAGTCTAAGGTATCCCAAAATGCTTTTTACAGCTGTACTTTTCTATTTGTACTTTTCTACGTGTGGAGCAAATCACAGTTACGGTGAAGGTTAACTGCTGAAAGTCATTTTGGTGATGATTTTTAATATCACAATTTGAGAATTTTGACAGACTGCTTTCATCTTTGTTTGCTCATCAACATTCCATCGCTCCATTTGATTGATATACATGCACATTCCGGGAATTGTGGGAAGAGATCAAACTTGAAAAGCAAAAACACAAAAAGTAAAATACTTGAAATTGACAAACGAAAAAGTTAAATTTGAAGTACTGGTAGCCTGGAAAATAAAGAGGCCCATATTGCTGTAAGTTGCATGGAGTATGAGACCAAACTATATTACAATGTATGTGCACAATGTAGCTACAGTACGTGTTGTTTCATCCAAAATTGGTAGGGTTACCTTGGTACGTTCTTTTGATAACTTGGCCATCCATCAAAGAAAAGACACCAATAAACAAATGTAGTTATCCTAGTTGATACTAGTGGTATAGCGGCAGTTTACAAAACGCGTTGAAGAATGTGTCGCGTAGCATTAAAAACATCAGGCCTGCCACTATTAGATGAGTGTTTGGTAAAACCCAACAGAGCTGCAACATGTTGTTTCAAATGCTGCATAGTTGGGCAATCCAATGTTTTAGCGGCCAAAATTATTCTCGATCTAAACCTACTACATTTTAGGGGCCTAAATTATTATAATGTGTACTCATATGTTTTAGGGGTTTATATTATTGGAGACAAGTTAGAGTGGCATGACAGTTCGTGGAAAGAGCTTTTTTGTGGAATACGGCTAAAAATGGCTTGAACGCCATTCTGTCAACCCCTTCCCCCCCCTCCCCGTCAGTGGTGTTCGCAGGGTTTCAGAGGTGGGGGAGACCTGTGATTCCCCCGACTGATATGGAGGAGCATGGCATGGGGGTGCGTTTTTCTCAGAAGTGGAACTTGAGACTGATGACTAGTCTCCCGGGGAGGGGTCCGCAAAGGGGAGGTGGTGTCCCCTCACCTTTTTAAATTTTTGAATAATTAAGTGTCCTTAGATGCAATCTGGTGCTATATTTTTCAGCTCTTGAAGTGCCTTTTTATGCTCAATTTTTTTTCAGTGATAGTTTCATTTTTAATTAAGAGCCCGATGAACAAATATCCAGTAATACTTATGGTACTTGAAAACATAGTAGTCAAATATGTAAAAAATATGTAAACATATATATGCTGACATCTATCAGGGATGATAGTGTATAGTCAGTACACTACCCACTGTATGGCACCTCTTCGTACACTGAAACTCAACCATGCTAGAAGTAGAATGACCATGCAGCGCGCCAAAATTCTTAGGGTAGCCTATTGATGAATCATTATATCACGTAAGGCGGAAGATGGGGGCAGGAGCGGCTCCAGGATTCTGAGGGGGGAGGGGTTGACTGATGCACCAGCCAAGTGCGCAGCCCTATATTTCATGAAAGACGCAGTATCGTTAACAATGCATAACCATGGGGAGTGGTTTAAGGGAAGGGGAGGGGTGACCCCTCCCCTTTGGCAAAAAATGCAATTTACAGGTATCCAGATGCAAAATGGTGTAATATTGGTACATTTCCCCACTTAAACTAGTGACTTTCTCGCATCCTTTTACTTGGCAAACACAGAAATATTACATGGGAATGGTTATCGTGGCGGGGGGGGGGTCCGAACTCCCCACTTAGTTTGCCACTGGATGGGAGTCTTGCAATTCTAATTGAAATTCGAATTAAGTGCAAGATAGCAAGATTAATACCATCCACCCCACACCCCTAGCCCTGTGCGTATGCCCCTGTTTGGCAAGTAATCACTTAAATATGCATCACGGGCTGGTACATTATATAAATAATTTAGGCCCCTAAATATGTTTGATGTACATAATATATGGACCCCTAAAAGTGTAAGTCGGTTTTAATTGGGAATAATATAGGCCCATACTAATTTGTTGAAATAATTTAGGCCGCTAAAACAGAGGATTACCCATACTAGTTGTATAACATTCTGAACATCACCAAATCGGGTGGTTTTGCAAGCATATGCTATGTATGGTAACACTAGCCTACCTTATTTAGTATTTGTAATATTAATACACGTGCGTAAATAAGGAAATAGTAAAAGTAAACGAAGCCTACACGTAACAAAAACAGACACAGCCAAATATAATCAACCCAATATCTAAAAGTACGCAATATTATAACCAGTGGCAGTAGCCCTGATCGTATTTTCTCCATTATCTATATTCTTAGTCTTACCATTGGTGACATATCGGTTCTTTCAACAACCCAGGTTGTATTTGAAGAATCCGCTGCTTTGTACGGTACCATTGGAGTATCAACATGGTTGCGATTATGTTCGTAGCCGAGATCGCTAAATTGGGCCATTTTCTGTACAACAAATCTAATACTTTCCAACGATTGTCGTAAAAATGCGATAACCTCGAACCGGTGATGAGAATAACTCGAATGTAACTTGAAGAAGTCGACGAAAAGCCTGTTTTTTTAGAGCAAAGGGTTATACCCAAATTTCACATCACTTACATACACGGTCGATGTATATACTATTACTATCATTATTGTTTATTTCTTGTACACACACTCGTACTCGTTACCCGCCATGTGTGTTTCGCGCTTAGTAGGCTGGACCATTCACACGGTGTTGAGAAATGACATTTCTGCAGGCTACGTAATATACTTTCAATACTACTTTCACGGGATTGATATCCATTATCGACAATCTACACATTTTATTGCGAAAATATATGTTACTGAATTTGAGATTTGACGTATATCATCTATGTACATCGTACTTTTTTATTGTAACACCTATTATAAAGTCGTGTAGGCCGACCTGCGACCTGCTTTCGAAATAATGAATGATGCATGACCGGTGCATGCATGCTGCAGTAGTAACAGTTAAGCAGACGTAACAAGTGACCAATAACAGCAACTCTTGGTTTCATTCATAACATTTGGCATGGAATCTTCGGTAGGTCAGGTAAACATTAATGTGAAGTTACGACGATATTTCTTCAAGCATGGCAATTTAACGAATTAAAAGGTCAAAGATCTTCTTCGCAATTTGTAACAACCAGTAAACGTGTCATGCCGCAGTTTATTGCTAATTAATTGACCCTAAATTCGTCACTTCCCAACACGCCAAGTAGACATGTATATGATAGCTGATGACTATGGAACGCGGAAAGGGTCAATGTGAGCCGACGCGTCCACTCTGAGATGGCCGTCCACTCTGAGATGAGAGGGGTTACCCTTTTTTTTCTTTTTCTTGAAACGGCACGTTTTCGTTGGAAAAGAAACTATAAACGCGACAATGGACATATTTTTCTGTGCGTGAATACGTTCGTCATAAATCATATGCACCTGCAACTGCAAATCTCGTATCCTTCTTTCCGCACGACTGACTCAAGAGCCTGAGGTACACACTGGAACCTGATAGGATACGCTGGTCAGGGTTGCCACATGACATTGGCCGATGACTGGCCAAATGACACAAATTTGGCATATTTTGAACCCCTTTGGCTGATGCTTTCCTCAGCTATCGGCCAAATCGCCGATGCCTAAAATTTGTGTGTGGATTTGTGTGTTTCGCAATACAAGACAAGTAATTATAATATAAGTAAGGAGTGTTTGTGTGGCTTAAAGAGTTGAGTAAAGTATAACTAACGTTAGTATGATGAGTGTATGAGTACTGTGCTGGTATTCCTCAGCCTGCGCCAATCCCTCATACTAGACTTGACCCTAATACTAGATTGTTTTGACCCATTTCTTTCAGTATCGATTCTCACTCAATCTTTGAGAAAGATTTGTGCATGTTGAGCCGACGTACAATTAAGCCCATTAGTGCCACCTAAAATAATTTATGATTATTAATTCGTGATGACGAGTTGTAATTTTCCCAAAATTGTTATTACGAATTATTAGTTTGCTGTAATGAAATACTTGTTCGTTATATTGAAATATTACTTGGTAAAAGTGAGTTATTACTTCATAATGATGAATTTATTAATTTGTCACAATTAATGTCTTATTAATAAGTACCACACATGAAAAATTTTCAACATGCAATTACTCAAAATATTAATACATCATAACTAATTGTAATTTTTTTAAATTGTTTTTTGACTTGTGAATACAAATAATTTATTTTAATGATTATTACGGTATATAACGTTCCTGAAACAGAGAACAAGCACTTACGGTACAACTAGAACAACTGTATTTGTATAAAAACTCATTGTCATTGCAGTGCGCGGTGAAGGTCAAAGTTAGTTGTTGAATATCAATGGATTCTTTGTTACTGCAACCC
>KN886006.1:4070-18795 GCA_000934455.1 Apostichopus parvimensis
TTTCTTACAATTTGGCCATCTGCAGTCATTTGTGGATTTGCCTCTCTGGTCATGGGCCCTGCTTTATTACTTATTGATCTGTGGCCTTCATCAGGCAAACCATGACTCTCCTCTGGAAAACAAGGAAATATATAATCTTCATTCAAACTCAATTCATTTGTTTATGCAAGTGACCAAAATCTCCATGGTTCAAAAATTCTAAAAAACTTATCTTCTTATCTTATATCACAATATCTGATATTATATCTTAATACCTCTCATCTTACATCTTATTAACTTATCTTCTTATCTAATAATTTATCTTCCAATGACTTATAAAATATATTAACTTATCATTTATTATAACATTTTCTATTCCAATAAGTTATCAAAGAAAATTTGGGAGATTGCATCAGGGAATAAAAACAGATATTGAATTTTATGATTTTCTAGTTTACTGAAGGGCAAGCAATGGAAGAAATTATTGTTTCAAAGCAAGGATGGTAAGTAATAAGAAGTGCTTAAAGTAAGTTCTTTAAGAGTCAAACCAAACTTGAAGATAAAGTTAAGGAGATGCAATCGTACCGTGAGTTGGATTCAACTCGGCCTGTCCGTCGAGAGTTGTCGACGAAATACTGGGAGAGCCTCTTGATAATCTCAGATTCTTGACAGCTTCCTCCAGCTTTGATAACCTTTCTTGAGTATTGATAAGTTCCTTAAACAGATGAATACAAAGAAAGAACTAAGTGTAAAGAATTTTCAGCTGTCAGTGTAAGTCGACACATTTAAGCAAGCTGCAGAATAACTATAACAGAAAACAACATATGACAAACTTTTTAAGAGTACAAACCATTTTTTATCTTGGACACAGCAGGACCTTATTCAGAGGCAAAGCAACAGAGGTCTTTCTTTCATTAGAAATATTTGTTATACTCTCTCTCTCTCTTAGCATTGATAGGGAGAGTCCTCTCATAAAGAATATGTTTGTTGAACCCCTACATAGGAGTGTTAGCTCAGTGGTTAACGCCGGTGCCTTTCAATCATAAGGTCCCGAGTTTGAGTCACTCCAAGATTCATGAATGTCGTCCAGTTACAGAGTTGTTGACAATTGACAACTCATAATCATGGACATTAAATATGAATCTAAGAAACTGACTTCGGTCAGCTTGCGGCTTTGATAAGCCAATGATGGCTTCTTCGCGAGTTCCTGCTTGCAGGAGGATCTAAAATACATACATACATACACGCATACATACATACATACAAATAATTAGCTTGCAAAACTAAACAATACGCTGACAGATCTGATCATGACAGACAATGAATATTTCTCTATAAAGAAAAGGGTAAAATCTCTTGTTTCTCATTTTCTATAAATACTTACCAATGTCAAGGCATTGATGAGGTTCCTCTGGTCCTCGGTCTGGGCTTTCAAGCTGGCAACGGAGTTATTCCCGACGAGTCTCTCCTTCTGTAAGAATTAATTCATAGAATAAAAAATGTAAGATCTTAACCAAGAAATATGTCCCTAACCTCCCTACCTAGAATCCTCTCCAATTCTGATTCAGTCTGAATTTACATCTTCTTCAGCTTTAGAGACTCCATTGCTCATGCAAACAAAAGAGCACAAACTTACTAGAATATTGATGTAAATTTACAAAATTATTGTTTGCTTTTAAACTTTCTTGGCAAGATGCCAACCTACCTCTGTGAGGTGTTGAATGAGGGTCTGGATGGTCTGAACCAGATACAAAGTGCTACCGGACGAGAGATCCGGGGTGCGATCGGGTAGTACCTCTGAACCAGTCAGACGTTCATATTCCTCCACATCACCCTGAATACCACGGATCACCTAATGAAAGAAAATCAAGCAAAGTTCACCGAGTGTTCACCGAATGCTCACCGAGTGTTCACCAAGTGTTCACCGAGTGTTCACCGAGTGTTCACCGAGTGTTCACCGAGTGTTCACCGAGTGTTCACTGAATGATAATGGAATCTTTCCTTGTTTGCGCTGTTGTAAATTCACATAATTCATTTCACTTGCTAATATCTGGCCAGACAATCCTTCCAAACAAAATTGCAACAACTTAAATTAAGACACCCCCCCTGTCAAATGTTTTCGACATCGAACGGAATTTAAGCAGTGAACAAACAGTTTCTATGGATGCAGGAAACTATCATCTACGATTCTAAAGTCAAGTTTGTCTTATATAGGTAAATAAACAACAGAGAAAACAATTTGAAAATTATGAACACATTTGAAAAAGAGAATTAAGAAACATTTAGCTTAGTATAAGACTGGAACCCGAGACCTCTGGATTTCAGGTCCTATCCTCTACAAAAGGAGCTATCTAGCCCTCAGCTGGTGGATGTTCCTATATTGTGGAGGTGACAGACAGGAGTAAAATAAAGTATGTCACCCCAAGGTCACTGGTTCAATTTCATTCTAACTCAACCCCCCATTCCCCACCCCCTCCCCCTTTGCTCCTTTACATTGTTTACAATTATTTCCCAGTCAGTCCTTTCGTTATCAATTGATTTCATAAAATGCATCTTAACAAAAGCTGCGGCACTCACCGTCGCTAGATCAGCATCCTGTCTGGTTGGGGTTTGACTCTCTGCCGCACCAATTCGAGATCTTGATTTCTTCTTGACTTTAGCGGTGTCGTTGATCGCTTGGATCAGAGGAGGAATCTCTTCCCCTCTGTTATCGCTCTCCTCGTCAGAAGGCTGATCAAGAGGAGACTCTGTTATCAAAAGGGAAAAAAAAAAACAATTTATCAACGTTATTCATTTTCTACCCGCCCTACAAAATTGGTTCCCACACACCACCATATGTAAAATGCTGTAAAAACATATTTATCAACGTTATTCATTTTCTACCCGTCCTTGTAAATTCAAATTGGTTCCCACACACCACCATATGTAAACTGCTGTAAAAAATATTTATCAACGTTATTTATTTTCTACCCGTCCTTCTAAATTGGTTCCCACACACCACCATATGTAAACTGCTGTAAATACAATTTTTCAACGTTATTCATTTTCTACCCGTCCTACAAAGTTGGTTCCCAGACACCACCATATGTAAACTGCTGTAAATACAATTTATCAACATTATTCATTTTCTATCCGTCCTACAAAGTTGGTTCCCAGACACCACCATATGTAAACTGCTGTAAAAACAATTTATCAACGTTATTCATTTTCTACCCGTCTTACTAAATTGGTTCCCACACACCACCATATGTTAAACTGCTGCAAATACAATTTATCAACGTTATTCATTTTCTACCCGTCCTACAAAATTGGTTCCAAACACCATCATATGTAAACTACTGTAAAAACATATTTATCAACGTTATTCATTTTCTACCTGTCCTACAAAATTGGTTCCCACACACCACCATATGTAAACTGCTGTAAAAACATATTTATCAACGTTATTCATTTTCAACTCGTCCAACAAACTTGGTTCCCACACACCACCATATATAAACTGCCACCACCATATGAAACTGCCACCACCATATGTAAACTGCCACCACCATATGTAAACTGCAGTTTGTCTCTGGCTTGTTGCCACTACAGGAGCAATCAAATATGCAACCAGAGCTGCAAATATTTAGACCAACTTTCCAGTAATTTTCAAACCTTAATACCCAGTATTTTGTCATAATAAAACCAGTATGCTTCTTAAAATTCATTCACAAAACCGTTGACATTTCTCGAATGGTATGATCTGATTAATAATCTGATAAATGAAATCAAACCAATTTAAAGTGCCGGTATATTATTCAGAGTGACTCTAAGTGTTAAGATAGGTCAGTTTACCCTTAGTCTAGCATTGCAGCTGTTTGTATTCAGGTCTTATTATACTAATATTCATAATGCAGGGTTTAGAAACTTGTTTATTTCTGTGAAAGATGGTACATCCGACTTTATCACAAACTGTCCCATACAAAATATGGCAAACAGTTGCACTAGTTTTCTGCACTGTGTCGCCCTAGAAAACAGCTACCGACATAACCACAAATGAGAAGAGTCACTTTCACTGCAGAAACCATGGCAACCATAAGTGAGATAAAGGAACCATGGCAACCATAAGTGAGATGAATGTCTATCACCCTAGCAACAGTAAGGGAAGGATGCCAGTGGTACTCAGTATTAAAACAAACATTACACAATGGCATCCATTTCCTCTCATATTACATTTAGCAGCATTTACAGTGAGTTTGACCGAATGAAACGACGATGCGGTGATAAAAGAGGGGTAAACGCTAATCCTTTTCAGCCCAAATACCATTTTTAAAGTTCAATCGAACATTCTCAAAGTCTGGGATTCTTTGAAGCACCAGAGTTGACATACCGACAGGGTTCCGTTTAGAGTTATTGTTTCTCTTTGTCGTTCTTCGTCCAGGTGGCACCCTTTGTTCTTCTTTTACCTGTTTATGATTAAAAAAAACTGAAAATAATATCCACATCCAATGATTTTGCAGCAGAGTTGTCACTGCTTTAAGCAGACACAACGGTCACAAGTTTGTCGATACTATGTGTGCCTACACATCATTAACTTAATATGTATTAGCTTAGTTTGCTTTAGACCAGGGGTGGGCAACCTTTTTCAATGAATGGGCCAGATATAAGGAGTGAAAAATTGACTGGGCCGCACCTTACCAACGATCTGCTGTTGACTTCAAACCTTTGATTCCGAGGACCTTGAAGCAATAGGTGTGTGTACTTAATTTGTATTCACAAAACATAATGTCAATACAGTACAGTTGATAATTAATGGGGATAATAGGCCTACTGTACCTGGCAGCATCATTAGTGCCGATAAATTCTAAGCAGCTAGCTCGTTTTTTGTGATGATGTAAAATAGATTGATTTTTTTCTTTTTCTTGAGACATCTCACGGGCCGCAAAAAAAATCATTGGCGGCCGCAAGTGGCCCGCGGGCTGTAGGTTGCCGACCCCTGCTTTAGACTAAGCGTTCACTTTAAACCCTGTGACTAGTAGAACTATTTAATATGTAACCACTTATAAATAACCTACTGATGTGCTGTGCATCAAGGGTTCTGCACACTACCACTACCCTTTTATACAAAGCAAACTATATCTTGAGTTAAACTCAAAACATAGGAGATTATCAGATGTCGAAAAAAGGCTATAAAAGACCAACCTGCAGTGCCTTCTTTCCGTGAGATTCTTTCTCAATATAGCCTCTAAACCTCTCCAGATCCAGCGAACCCTGGTAACCCTCGTAAGTGTTCTCGTCTTCACTGTCTGCTGAATAGTCATCTAAAAATAGTGGAAGGACTCAACTTTTCAAAAAGCAGCAGCTATCATAAGGCCACTTGCATTTCTTTTGAAAGTTTCACTATAGCTGTATACACATTCCTTTCCCCCTTCACATGTAGCAACACTGTTCTCTCTTGTATCCGTATCTTCGTGTTGACTTGCCGATGAAAATATTAACTCGAAATTTTGCTTCTGTTTCTTTCGTTCAAAATCAAAAAGTCAAGCTATGATGCAATATATTTTCATATCCACAATTTTCAATTTCTGAAAACAAATCTTTCGAATGCAAATGAATTTAAAGGAAAACTTAGATTCAGTTATTTATTGACCCATACTTTTATTTAGTTGTTTGTTATGAATGGGAATGCTATCAAATGCACTGTAGACATTTTGCCCAAGTACATGTATATGGTGGTGTTTAAGTGTAATAGATGGGTGCTTGTAAGGTGAATATTTCCAACATTAAACCAAAAATATTGATAAGTTTACAAGTCATTTGGGAATAACTGATGAGACAATTGTAGCATTAGTTGATGCTATACAAGCCTGATTTAAGAAAATAAAAATAAATATATAAAAAATATGTTACTCTTCCGACCGTTTCAAAGAGGGGGGGGGGGGGGGGAGGAGCGCATCTTTTCTCTATAGTAATCTTTTGGCTACTCAGAATATAGGTGGCAGTCCAAATATTATTTGAGTTTAGTCTTCAGAGCTTCGTCTAGTCGAGTATAATCCACAAGTATAGAGAGCTACTGCGGTGATTCGTTCAAATCATGTCCATGCATGAATTGGAATATTTCGACCATTTGCCCAAAAAAATATATTAAGGGAAGGAAGGAAGCAGGGCCAAAACAGGATGTAGAAGGGGCTGAGAAACATGTTGATATTTCTTGTTTGGAACAAAAAAGACTGTCTATAAAACGACATCATGCATAACTGAAATAATTCAGACACTACTGCCATCAAAATGTATTTACATCAACTTATTTAGTATCAAGTTATTTGTCAAATAATTTATAAAGTTGTCCTGAATTTCTTTTGATCCTCACTTCTTGCTACCAGATCAAGCCGTTTATGTAACGTAAAACTGAACTGATCGGATGGAAATATATATAAGACTGACCTTCATCCTCATGGAGGTCATTAAGAGCTTGCCGATCCATCACTGATTCGCTCAACACGTCTAGTTGGCTGGGATGCAATGTCATGTCTGGTAGGGTTCTGGATACTGAGCTGTAAGGAAAGAAATAAAGTTAAATGCATCACAGAAATCCCAAGCTAACTTAACTTCAACATTTATACATGAATCTAGCTAGTCTTTATTTGGACATGGAGGGGTGGGGATAGGTAGGTAGGGGCATTTTGAGATTATTCATGTGTTTTTTTTTCACTTTATTATACTTTCATTAATCAAGAAACAGAACACCAAGTGGTCACTGCTGAATGCAAGGTTTTCTTTAAAGACAACTTTGAAATGCATTAGTCTATCAGAGACTGAGAACTGGATAAATTTAGAAAATGACAAAGGTTGTGTCGAAGAAGAATTTAAACTCGCTATTTATGTGAAAATAGATCCATCAACTGCATTTCATACCCGGTCCGGTCGCTTGTCAGTCCAGGAAATATGTGACTTACCTTTTCTCACTCTCCACTCCTGGGGCTAGGGTAACGTTCGCCTTTCCCGATCTCTTGGTGGGGTCGTCTCCAAATAGATCGTGGACGACGGCCATTATTCTGTCGGAGTAGCCGACAGCGTCTCTCAATTGCTGGTCGTCATAGAGTATCTCCTGAAGCAGACTCGACCTATCGGTACTGTCAGTGGAATTCTTTCTCTTGCTATTGGCTGAGAGCATTGAAGTAGTACTGAATATGCAATTTCTTTAGGTAGCCACGACATATAACATAACAAATATAAATAACTTCAACAGTGGCTTTCATACTGGCGCATTATAAATGTCCATTATTATTATTATTATATTACTTGTATGAGTATTTAAAATAAGTAAGACGGCTTTATTCTTTCTGGCAACAGACCGGAAGAATTACTTTTCATTAGCTGTCAAGAAATTTTATCATTCAACTACAGAATATGTTCTTGTTTTTCTTTTTTTTTTGCTTGGTCACTGCTTTGTGTTCCTATCAGCATTAATTTTGAAGCTAAATGCAAAAGTGAATTTCTGTTTAATATCCAGCCAGTTGTTTAAAGTCTCTGTACGTGTTTGCCAAATTTAAACTTCGACCTTTCCAGCTTACTACACTAAAAGCTCAGTGAAAATGACACCGCTCTATGCAATTTCCATACCATTATTCATTATTTTAATGAGTTATTTGTCGTTAAACATTTTCAGCTGAATAAAATTCGCCAGATTTATTAAGGAGTCTGTAGATTCTACAAACTTCAATCAAAATTAGCAAGCCCCGCCCAACAGATCATGTGCCAATCAAATCTCTCTGTAATTTTCAACCGTTAGGCCTGGGACTTTCACTTTTGTGGTTAGCCTATGTTAGGTCCCTTCTCTTGAGTGGTATCTTTCTTTCAGTCTTATCGATGTAGCTTGCGAAATTGTGTCATTCTCTTCCATTGCAAGGAAAAAAATGGTGTTTTCAGATGTTTCCTCCGTGGAATTGGGTAAAAGAAAGTGGACGATACGAGTATATATAGGTTACATTTGTGTAATGAACATGCTGATGTGGGCGGTCGCAATGATTTTACGGTAAATCGTTCGAGCCATAAGGGCAACAGAAAAAAAATTCTTTCGATTGCGACAGCTTTTCTCCATTAAACCCACCTGGTCAGAGTGCATTTAGAATAAGAAAACATTGAATCTGCTTCAGAAGTTTGTTTTCCAAAATTCACGTATTGAGACTTTAAGATAGCTTAGCATAAATCTTTATGAATGGACTGTTGTCAGATCAAAAGTTGCTATTAATGTGTGATGCTGTAGGGTTGTTGAACTAGGCTCCTGGATTGGGGGGAGGGGTCTGGGGGTGCTCCAAGAGAAAGTTTTGGGGGTATTTGACCTTTGGCCTCCAAATTTTCAGGTTTCTTGACCTTTGACGCCATCAATCACGCAGGAAGGAGTATACATGGCCTGACACCTACCAATCAAGTTTGAACTTGATTGAACTAATGGTCTAGGAGGAGTCTGCGACATTTTAATTCCCTCATGGGTGGGAGTCAAAGGTCAACATAGGTCAAAAGTCAAATTGGCCTAAATCTAATTACCATTTAAGGAAATTATAACACAAAGGATACAATCCACAGTATCAACAGGAGAAATTACCTTTCCAAAATGGAATTTGACATGATATTGTAAAAATTTAGTATATAAGCAGATCTAAGCCATTCAAAGTACCTTTCCAGAGAGCCCTCATTTGTCGTTCAGCTTTCACGGCTGGAAGATTCCCAGACATGTGGATCTGCCTTCTTCTCTCCTGAAGAATAAAGATCAGATGTCAATAGGGAGTAAATGTAGCACACACTGACTACATATCTATTAGTGACGCTTGATTACGTAGACTACATATGTGTGAGCCAGGAGAAACTCCTTCAAACACAACCACATGCTGCATCAGAGCATGAATTCGGCAGTTTTATGTTAATTTACAGTGACACTATACTTTTCTTTATCTGTTCGATGATAGATGAAGGCAACAACGCTAGTGGCTTCCTTTCACCCTCCTGGGATTACAGTTGATTGAATTATTTACATGCAATATATATATATATTTTGATCTCTAGAGTAAGGCAAATATGTCACCAAAAACAGAACTATACAGTGTTGTTCGATACAGGTGACAAACGCCTACAGTGGAATTATGACCTTCCTTACCGGTTTTGAACCTCTGGACATACAATCAGCGTCCATAGTCTAGTGGTTAGGGTGTGCGCATATACAGGGAGGCCCGGGTTCAAGTCCCGGTGGAGGCTGGAAGTTTTTCGCTGTTCTGGATTTTCCAACTCATTACGATTTCAATTATATATATATATATATATATATATATATATATATACACTATATAAGTTAAGCAGACTTTGGTAAAAGTCTGTTTCTTAGGCATTTCCATGATTTATTATATTTATACATTTATATTTACACAGGTATGTTAAGTGTAACATCATAATAAACTTACCACTTCTTCATTGGAGAGTTTATGAACCGACAGGTCTGATGTAGAATTCTAAAAGAAAAATAACAACAAGTTTAAAACTTGAATTTAACCATGCATATATATCTTATTGCTCCTCCCACTAGACAGTAGGGAATTTATAGAAAATCATGAGGTATGGTATACTAGGTACTAGGTATTAGTAGAGGTACTACTAATTTGCATAACATAAGCAAAAGAAGACTTTTGGCAATTCCATCCATCATCATGTCATTAACCCTTTTCATATGAATACATGATATTATGGAATATAGTGAACATATGTCTTGAATGAAGACAAAATATCGGAGTAAACCTGAATATCCCAGGGAGAGGCTCTTGAGCGTGGTTGTAAAACCCCTCGGAAGTTTGAACAGTTGTGAATAGTTAACGAAATTTAAAGCATAATAAAAACATTTAATTACTGAGAAATGTTAATTCTACATGTCACACTCACAGTCTTTGCAACTTGATCCACATAAAGTCAAAACTAAAACTTTTTTTTTTAGAACAATTTTTGGCCTAACTTTAGAATCCGTACCATATGAATGGGAAAGCTTACTAGGGGCTAGGAATTAGGGTTAGGAAGTAGGGTGAGGGGTTGGGAAGTAGGGTTAGGAAGTAGGGTTAGGAATTAGGGTTAGGAAGTAGGGAATAGGGTTAGGAATTAGGGTTAGGAAGTAGGGAATAGGGTTAGCTAGGGTTAGGAATGGTACAGATTCTAAATTAGTACCCAATTTTTTGTTCCACATCTTGTGACATTTTCTAATATAAAGGAGTTAGCTTTAACCAAAAATGCCTTCATCCCTACACCCTGCACTGTGCACACATATCTGCAAATACTACTACATGTATGTATGTACTGTATGTATGATGATAAATAACGATAGAAATCACAGATTGTACTCACGTCCCAAGCTGGAACTCTCTTTTGAATTTTCTTCTGCTCATTCCTCTTTTGACGACCTTGCTTGGTGGATGCTGTTTGTCTTTCCTTTCTGACAAATGACATCTTTCAAAATGTCATAGACCGTAGACAACAGTTAACGACATCTATAGCTGTAACGAATATGCAAAGAGAAAAATGTGTAGGAGGGATCATGGTGAATTGCATGCAGATGTTTTGATGTTTAGATGTTTTATCCTAATCCCTCCTCCCCCACACCCTCCCCTCCATATTATAAATTAGAACCTAGTAGAACAATAACCGTTGGACAGTGTGTAAACATCAACATGCAATTGTAAGTGAGCGCAAGGAACGTATTGACAGTCGTGAACTGGCGGCGTCTGTAAGTGATATCGTACCAGTTTCACGAAACTAACAACGCTACACCGTCGGATACACGAACCCACTTTCACTACAGTACAACAGTAGCAACTTCTCACGTGAAAAGAACAATTTTTCTCGGGCTCCGGATATCCCTATCTATCTGAAAGCTGAAAATATGATAAAATATCAAGTACCTCTGCAGCGTTAATCCAGTGAAACAAAACTCCCGCTTGACATCATCTTTGAATTGCAGACTGTACAGTAAAGTTATACATGCCATTAGGTGTGTTATGTTGTAAACTTATTTTCGCCATTTTTGACAAAGCGATCGTGTCATATATTATGTATGTAATTGGACGCCCAGGCTTCGCTCCTTTTCAGATTTTCCAAGAAAAGGTAACAAATTACTGTATTTTTACAGATACTTTTAACTATCCTTTATCGATGAAACTTAAACATTAATATTGCACACCAATGTGGCACACAAATGACGATGGCATGATTGGCATCACAGAATGTTTGTTACTATATTTCATTTACATTGAAACATTCTCACATATCTGTCCACTTTATTTCAATCATCACCGTATTTTTATCACTATATATTTTACCTAAGTTCAACCTGGTGAGGTTTGTGAGTATCCTTAGAACCTGTTAAAATTGAAATGAAACGAACAAGGAAGACCTGTCTGGCAAATATAAAGCAACATGGAAAAGAGCAAATAGTTTTATGACTTTAGTAGATGGGTATTTGAAACTGTATTCACTGAGAATATAAAAAATGTTAAAGGTTGTTTACTGAGTGACCTACATTTGTTTTTGTTTTCTAGCATTTAAAGCAATCTTTTCAACATGGAGTCCGCGGACCCCTCGGCAGTGTGTAAAAAGTCTTGAGTCCAATTTATCCGAAGGGGTCTGCGGGAAAAAAACCGAACGTGTCTGTCAACCGCGAGGACAGTTGGACAGTATGCTGTCAAGGCAGTTAGAGCGAGTCTGAGAATGCAATTTCGAGCAAAGGAACCCAATATTGTTCTGACCTTCGCCCCAACCATGAAGGCGGTTGGGCTGAGATCATTGATGATCCGAGCATATTCGATGTAGGCCTATATGGGTCTCTGCCTGGTAAGCAGTCTTTGTATATGAAGTTCAACATTCCTCGTACCATCAAGCTATGCTTCGTTATGCTTTCAATGCCTATATTAGGATCCTGTTGATATATTTCGTTGCAAATTATTTCTGTTGGAAATGTACCGAACATTGAAACCTTAAAGAACACTTTAGCTCAGTCTAGAGGTGTGATTTGAAAATGTGTGAGACATTGGTGTTACCCGAGAATTTCCAGTGCCATTATTTTTTTTCCGTACACCTTGTCGATTTCCTCATGTGGTGTTTTAGAACAAGCTTCCTATGAATTCCCTACAAATTCTTTTCTACAGTTTATCTGCTTACATGTGCATTTTGAAGTAGAATTGTATTAATTAAACATGGTTTACTAGTTACAATTATCCCTTCTACAGGGGCGGATGCAGGATTTTTGACAGGGGGGGGGGGTCTGACTGGTCCAGCCGCGCCTGAACGTAAGACTATCTAAGCGGAGCGCCACCATCGGTTGGCGCGGAGCGTACCAGAAAATTTTTGGTTTTACAAAGCCCCCAGATGGCCGGAAACAGCACTTCCCGAGTATTCTAAGCTGCATGTACCTAGCCTGAAAATATGGATCTCATGTCTGCAATTTCTCAATTGATGAGAAAAAAACAATCTATGAAATATGGTAATACATATCAGATGAGTTGAGATGATACAAAAATCATAATGCCTTTAGCCCCCAATCCCCCTCCCGTTCCGTCACCACTGTTTGATGCAGGGCCGGATCCAGGATTCTGGAAGGGTGAGGGGTTTGGCCTCCAGTGATCCTAGGGTCAATTTTGAAACTTTTCGGTCTGAAAATTGAGATTTTTAGGCATTTTAGGCATTTTTGGCACGTGTAGCACGCGTGCACACTATAGTTCATTTGACGGAAAAGACACACCTGGCTGACTTGTAAGGATAACCGCCCTTCTGACGTCCTACATGTTTAAAATTGGCGTTTAATTTAATTATTTTTTTCTCTCTCTTTTTTTCTCTTTTTTTTTCTCTTTTTTTCTCTCTTTTTTTTTTTTTTTGGCCAAGAGCAAGGGGGGTCCGGACCCCCTGGACCCCCCCTGGATCCGCGCCTGTTCTATTGTAGTCACCTGTTGAATGATGTTTTATTGTAATGCAGGTTTGTTACGTTGACTAATGTTTACGACTATTTAGAATTACGTTTTAATGTTTGGGTGAAATATTATGCCGCCACGATACAGGTACTATTTACATTGTTTTATATGGCCGTTCAGATCTACGCTCCCTCACTTGCACTCTCCATATATAGTGACTGGGCTGAGTGTTAATATGTCGATCATCGTGGTGGGAGGAACGTGTGTTATCTATACTACCATTGGTGGGATGAAGGCTGTGGTTTTGAACGAAGTTTTCCAGGTAGGTAAACTACTTTATTGTACAGGACCGTACATATATTTATCTGTTCTTTTCAGATCTCCCACAAATGAACCAATTTCTTCCAGGGGGGGGGGCGAAGGGGGCGACCCCCCCCCCCCCCTTGAGCATATTTTTTTGGTACGTTTTCATGATATCGCTAGTAATTTCAAATAGAAAATGCTTAGATGCAACTTGCAAGGCCTGGGATGTGCCATTTCCAGCGATCTGGGAGGCATTTCGGCCAAAATTTTATTGTGCGCTTCGCGCCAAATCGTGGTGGCTGTATATCGCTTAGATAGTTTCCATTGCCGAATCTACGGCTCTGATAATTTGCCTACAGGTTCGCCCCTCCCTTGGCAAATTCCTCGCTACGCGCCTGATTTCTTCAATATCATATTAAAGGGAGGTGCTCATTTTCCTTTTTTTCTGTTGAGGGCCACAGAGTGTGCAAATGTCGTTCACGGAGTCGACGAAAAAAATATATATATGGAAGGCGAGGATAGGTAGAACCAAAACTCTTATTAACCAACTGGAAAATCACTCAATATGTACCACTGAACCGTTTCTTCTGATATTGTGTGTAAATATCATATATACACAATGCATGTGGCTTTTTATTATGTATAAATTGATATTCCATTGTTTTTAGTTGTTTTAGTATCCTGATGGAATATTATAGCTAGATGGTATCCAAAATATCAGTTCTATGGATAACATCCATGGCACATTTTCTTTATTATTGGAAATAAAAACATATCTAACTCTAAAACAATTTGTGGACTGAATTGTAGGGGGATTTTACAATCGCTACCTTATCAGAGAAGTCAATCATCAACGAAAACAACCGTGCAAATTTTCATTAGTTTAGGCCTAGGTCTTATCTACAAAAAAAATACTAGGGAGGATTGGAGGGCGTCAATCCCAATTTGAAAAGTGGGCGGGGGCAGCCATAAATGACTGAACATGGATCAAATTGCTGGGAGTGTACGCGTAGCGTATAACACGAGCGTCATGGCGCAAAGCTTTTATCGCGTGTACAGAATACCAGCAAAATTGTAATATATCCTTGATCTGGAAAAATACTCTTCAAAGACAATACTTTAACGCAAAATACTCCATAACTTACAATAAGCAAAACTAAAAATACACTACAAGGCAAAAAAGATAACAAGCACAAGCATATAACCAAAGCACATTAGATGCAAATCCCCAAATTTGATGATTAACAAGTACCAGTGGCGTAGGAAGGTACTTTTGAGTGGGGGGGGGGCTGAAGACTGATGGCCGGCCTGGGGGAGGGGTTTAAGGGAAGGGGTGTCCCCCTCCCCTTTGGATTTTTTTTGCATTTCCACTTGGCCTCAGATGCAATTTGGTGCAATATAGCACACTTCAAACACCCACTCCATTTTGTAAACAATTTTGCATTTTCACCTGGCCTTAGATGCAATTTGGTGCTCCAAATTAGATTTTTTTCTCATTTGGAAATGAAAAAGGGGTTTTCTGACTTGCG
>KN886007.1:41579-52664 GCA_000934455.1 Apostichopus parvimensis
TAGGCTTGAGTTTGTTGAGTTAAAGAAGAGAACTGTGCCCAAATTTTGAGAAGTAAAAACTTCATAAATGACATCTCCTAAAAACATTTTGAAATGATAACAGTGGCCTAAAATTTGTTGGAAGCTGAAAAAGGATTTCTTCATTTTCAAAATATCCAAATAAAATAAACATTTTGAAAGGACTGATACTTGCCTGCTTGTATTAAAGGGGAGGAGGGATTCTGAGATGGGGCAAGATGCTTCCAGACTGACACTTATCTTGTGTAAAAGTAAGTTGGCCTGACGTTTCGATCCTAGCAGGATCTTCTTCAAAGGCTAAATGACAAGTAACACTAACAGACGGGACAAAAACACACACAGAATACAGACAGGTTAATGAGCATGGTGAACATAAAGAGATAGATGTAAGGGGATTAGTAGACAAGCGATGGAGAGAAGAAAGCAACAGGGGAAGAGGAGAAGTAGGGGATAAACATTGGAGGGACAAAGAGAGGATTAAGGGAAGGGGGTAGGGAATAAACTGGAGAAGGACACTTATCTTATCAACATTAAAGTCATTATTCCATATCATCACTAGGGAAATTGCATGGATTTATTCAAAATGTTCATAAATTTGGATACTGTTTTAACCTTTCAATGTTCCTAGGAACCTGTGTAATTTGTTGTCCAACTTAACCCTTCTTTCGTTAAAAGGCTCGGTTTTCTTCAACGAATTTGTTGAATATGTACACTCGAGCTATACAATTTTTGAACAAATTATCATTTGATACTATCAAGACTTGTGCAATGAATTAAGCAACAACCATGTACACATCTTGGGTTAGTACAAACAAGACAACAAAAAATGTAGTGACTGGACATGTCAATTAATACTGAAGATACAAGTTTTCTTACTGGGATACACAATGCCCAAAAGCTACTATAGCCTTAGTAGTGTAAATCTCATAGAGGGAGATAAATAATAATTGAAATTAATAAATAAAGGTACAATTTAACCATTGTTTTCTAAAGGGACCACACTGGGATACACAATGCCCAAAAGCTACTATAGCCTTAATAGTGTAAATCTCATAGAGGGAGATAAATAATAATTGAAATAAATAAAATAAAGGTACAAATTAACCTTGATTTCTATAGGGTTCCACACTGTGATACACAATGCCCAAAAGCTACTATAGCCTTAGTAGTGTAAATCTCATAGAGGGAGATAAATAATAATTGAAAATAAATAATATATCGCTCATAGATTAGATTCTTAATTTACAATAACATAAAATATAGACTAACTGGTAAATTAGTTTCAAATAAATCAGTGATTTTGGAGGGATAACTTTTGAAGCATTTCATTCAAAGTATGAATTTTTTTACGCACACACAACTGAAGACTTGTTGTAGGTTTTTTTTTAGACAATGTTCATGCAACTGGAAGCACATGGTTGCATATCTTGAACAAAGTCATTAATAAAGGTACATCTTAATCTACTTGAGGGCTTGTTCGAAATGATACTTCTTTTTAAGATATCAAGAAGTACTGCTTGGAAGTTTTTTTACAAAGGAAATACTAATTCCTGTAAAAATTCAACATTAAACAGAGAAAGTCATACAATTCATTAAAGAAATGGGTCACATAATTCTTTTATCGTCACCAGTCTTTTACTACTAATGAATGGATTCACTTGTGCCAATTAATTGGTAGAGCAATTAAGAGCATTCTAGTGAAAACCTTAACTTCTTGACATCTTCTTGACAAATGAAAAGAGGAAACAAATGTTCTTTTTATGATGTACAAATTAGCAATCTCTGTACAAATAAAATGCAGCTGTTCTTACTATGGCCACCAAAATCTGTCAATGCTAACAAATGCATTCATTTGCCATTAACCTAAATTTGAGCTTCATGACAAAATTGTTTGTAAGAACACAATATGTTCTCTGATGATGGTAACTGTACAAATTGGCAATCTTGGCACAAATAAAATGCATGTTTAAGCTTTAAAGTACCAATTTTGAACAGAGCTCATATTTTTAGCCTATGTAATGTGCCATTAAATAGCTGACTATTTTTATCTTGTGGTGACCATAGGCAGCAATTTTCCAATACTTTGTTTCTGGTCAGCAGACTACATAAGTTGCCACACTATCCAACCAGAACAATTTTATATTGTTAAGATTAAGTTACCAATAACAAGAATTACAGCACTGAAAGTGAGACATGCATTGCACACAAATGTACAAGAAAGACTTAATATGGGGGCATAACAAGTCCCACCGACATCTTTGTTTTTGGCTTAAATTGTAAAATGTCAAAATGTACAAGAAATAAGCTCTGCTTTCAAATATTCAGAATTTAAGACAAATCTGCAACAAGTTTTCTTTTAGGATAGGTAGAGTAAACTAATAACAGGGCACACCTCACCCTCCCCTTGTTCAAGTTCTCAAATCAACTATGGAAAACTGAAAATATACATTCCTTTCAGTTGCATAGGAATATTCAGATCATGGCTATTCCAGTAGCATAAGCATAACAGCTTCATATAGATCCACTATAGTTAACATACAAAAGGCTTGAAGCAAATAATGTGAGGCAAAGGAAAAATGTAAAGCTAATTTACAATTGCCCTGTCAAATACTAGATGAACTGTGGCTTGCACCCGCTTATTGCACACCACATCATGTGAACTCTTGCATGCCAGCCTTACACTGGTCATGTGCCTTTCTTTCTTACTACCGTCGCATACCATCCAGGAAACCATGCCGAAAATACCATCAATCTTCCCATAACTTCATCTCTACTAGATGTTTCTCTAAAGCAGACACTTCCAAACGAGACAAATTTCTGAGAAGATTAAAAAGTTGTAAACAATTTAAATTTCAAGTGTCCTGCTTCAGCCTGGAATTTGAATTACATCTTCCCCAGTCATTAGTTGGTCTGATATTACCGCTGGTCTGAGACCGAGACGCCAGCCCATCTCATCCGATACGAATGATCCTTCCCCTAGCACCGAAATAGATGATCCTCCTATAGACAAAAGATTTTAGAGAGGAAGCGCTTTCAAACACCTTTGGAAACTACCGATTCTCTCCTCCTTGGAATATTCTTCAACCTTTCTCTCCTCCTCCTCCTTCCTGCTTTGATTGTCATCGGGATGTTCCGGACGCTCCGCTCATCTCGTCCAGGTCCTCCAGGGCGTCCTCGAATGTATCGTTATCCTCGTCTTCCTCTCGGTCGACGTCTACGTTATTGCTGATACCCGAATGTTGGCTGTCCGAATGTTCGATCCCTGAGTTCACCATCTCGTTGGTTCGGCTTTGAAATTTCTGCTCGATCTCTCTCACCTCTTGGATGGTCATTCCTGAAAGGTTCAAAATACGAAAAATAAAATATATCTCGTTCATTCCCTTTTCAATTTTCCGGCTCATCTTTTCAAAAATAATAGGGTGATAATGTTCGGAATGCTTGTTTATGACAAATCTTTGCATGGACGTTGTGAATTTTTTTTTTTGGATGTACTTGATTAACTAATATTAGGGCAACCAACATTTTTTTGTCAAATGAAATACCAAATTCAAAATTGTAAAATGAGAAAAAAAAATCAATTTTACTTCATTGGAGATGAATGTGATTACATCACTATGGGATTGTTAAAATAGCGCCAAACTATACTCGGCCGCTCCAAATAAATAATAAATTCTAGGAAGAAAGTTTGTACAGCTATTGTGGGTTAGTGTTTATCGAACCCATCGAGGATTGAGGCACAATCTAATTCAAAGGTTTATTGTATTGCTAATGAAAGTGTTATATATGTAATGAAATGAAGCCAGTGAGTGTTACTCCTGACCAATATATAGATTTGCTGTTTATCATTTGTTTATAGCTTCACACGGTATTAAGGCATGACTTGTTACCATGGCACGATGAAGGCAGAAATCAACGTAATTAAAATGAACTCATTCACTCTCCTTTCTTCCTTTTAATTTCTTAGTCTCAATTACGTGCCAGACGAGATTAATTTCGGTCGGCATTCAAAAAATCAAATGAGAATTTGTTGTGCAATCCACCTTTATTGAAACGATGGAGTTACTTGTACAGGTTTCTAACACTGCATCAGTGGCATTAGTTTTCCATGCATGGCAACATGTTTGAGCATTTCTACATTCTGAATGATCCAAGCGGCCAGGTGGTAAAACTCGATGACAATAACAAACCCAGTCTAAACAAAATTAAACTAAATCATGGGGAAAGTAAATTTTGCATGTGACATAAACGAGCATAGGTCATTGACAGTCAGCAGTTGTTGTATTGGTTCAGTGTGTGAGGGGGACTGTTGTAAGGTTATGGGTCTCGGTCGCAACTATCAAAAACTAGGTCATGGTAGATGGGTTCAGCCAGGGCAGATACGAATTATGATAGCTAGAAAAATCGGGTCGTCGAGTTCAGTTGGCGCAGTATGAGGGTTTCTAGGACATCATGTGGAAGTGATAGCGGAGTTAACGTTACAATGCCCCCATTCCGATCGTTTTAAAGTGACACAATTCCTTACTGAATTCCTTTAAACATGAAGGATTGTAACATAAAATGCAGCGTTTTCAGTTTTTTTTTTCTTATTACACCAGACACATTATGTAATTTACAAAGTAATTCAGCAAAGGATATTTTGGCATAAGCATTGACGTCAAGTAATTATGTTGTTACAGTAACACAAAAAACCCGTTTTACTTGAGCTAACGGGATGCATTTTATTACCCACAGACGTCAGTAGCCGGATATAGTTACAATAATGCGCTGCGTAAATCTAGTGTCAACAAAACCATTTTCCTCGAATCTTGATACTTTTGGAAAACAAATTCATTTATGCCCATAGTAATCTTATTTACCTCCTACTGTTTTGTCTTATAATAAATGACAAAAGAAACACAAAATCCAAAATTATATCATTTTAAATCAGTATTTGCAAATCTATATGTTGCACAGGTCCACTAGGATTTCCTGGATTTAATTATTTACGGCACTTTAACATATAAATAATTAAGTTTCTTCAAATCTACGTTTTTCTTTTATTACTATCAGTAAAGATTACAGTTGTGCCCGGTGGCATTAGTAACATTACTCAGCTTTGTTACAAATTCATTATCCAATTTTTGTTCTTCCTAGAAAAGGAGAGCTTGGGAGGAGAAAAGCTACATTTTCAAAGAAAACACAAACTGGGAATTTATTCAAACCCCTTCATTTTACAGAAATAACTGCGAGCAACCCTTCTGGTTTATCAAAATTACCTTTTTGCATCCTGATAATCTTGGATATAATAAAATCCCACAATGCTTTTCTTTCACAAGACTCTGCCTATTTTACAGTAGTTGGTTTGACAAAATTGAAACAAATGGAGAAACCAACCCAACAGATAAGATAATTAAACAAAATATCCCAGACATGCTTGAAAGTTTAATCCAGGGACCTAAAGTCATCTTGATAAAAAAGCATCAAGCATTTAATAAGTATCAAGTCTACTATGTAAGAAACTTTATTCAAGAAAACATGGACAGGCACTTGAGACTTGAGAGGAAAATGTCAAAACTAGGATCCAAAATTCACTCCTCAATTACCAACTTCTTGTAATCCTTTGACTGCCTTCCCCATTTTCAATGTTTGCCGAACACTCTAAGATGAAGTGCGTAATCTCTTTTTTACACATGACATCAAACTCTTTTGAGATTAGTTCACACACACTCACATACTGTATGTACTAGCAGTGTTGATATACTGTTGGTTCTCTGTTGCCACAAGTCTTCCTTGTCAATCCAGAAGTTTCGGTTTAGCACAGATGCAGCTGTGACTACTATTAATCCTCATCTATATGGTAATTAAACTGTTCCGCTAATTTTAAAAGCTAGTGTTAGTTGTTATCCCAAATTGACCATATAAAATAAAAACGTAACAATTTTTTTTTCTCGATTTGTTGTTCAATAGTTTGATGATTCGATGTTAGAAAGTAAACAACAACCCTCTGAATTTAAACGGGAAATACGTCCGTTCTGGCTCACAGCAACTCACAAGCGGGATACCGACTAAGGTTCACTTTAAACTTGTTACCTGTGGTGGAGCGTGATTAAGGCATTAAGTGTACAAAGTATTACTGCTCTGGTTGTCATGATAGACTTACCATGCCATTCGTCTATCCAGGCAAATGCTTGCCTATGTCCAAGGACCAAGATATCCCTGATTGCCTGTGGAGCAAAGAGCAGATAATTATTCACATCATCTGAGACTGACCTGGACGAATATGGACAAGTTTGTACCCATGTATCGACGAGCTCAATACGCTTTCAGTGATGTACGCAGTACGCACGGCTGTACAAACACGAGTGTACGCACAAGCTCGTCTTGGTTTATTAATAATGTTGTAGATGCATGGGTGAGCGTACCAGCAAGTTCAACGATGAAGTTTTCTGGCTAAAAAATGGCAATCCTAACAGTACAGTAAAAATCACGCCGATTCTTTGATTGACTAGCAAAATCTACTGGCATTTAGCCAGTTAATCGCCTCTGGCTTTCCCTTACCCACCCTTCAAAATGTTAAAAAAACAAAATAATACCAATGCAGCATATTTTTCTCTTAAACTTCTGTTGAAATTTAAATCTCAGACAATTTTGAAGGAATTAATTAAGAGTGCATGTACAGATGATAATCATGCAAACAGGAAATTTGAGGACCTAGATTGCTTGGATCCAGTGAAGAGGGAAAATAATTTAGATTCAAATTAAACGGATTGGGTTTCCTGCATTGAATGGAAAAGAATTGATTTGTGAGAAAGGCATCTGAGAGAGCTACAGTAAGTGTAGTTAAATAGGAATTAACGTTCATCAGAGCTAGTGTCTTGGAGTGAATCCAAAATGGCGACAGCTCAAGATAAATTGCTTTGTTCAAAATGTTGATTATATAACAGTTTCAATCATATTAACTTGATGATACTGTGTCTCTATGGTACATCAGAGCACTAGGGGGGGGGGGGGGGGTACAGAAATAGTCACACAACAAGGTTTCCATGAAGATCTGTAACAACAGAACATGTTTTTTCAAATTTAAATGAAAAATGTCGCGATCAGATTGGGACAAAGGGATTAGATATTTGGATTTACACACTGCGGCTTGTTAATGTTAATACACATAGGAAAACGGCATCTTTAATCTCACGTATCTATCTCTGTAATTTCATATTAAATCAAAGTTGTGAATGGTGCCCTCAGTCCCTAATCTCTCATGAAAACAAACAAACAAACAAAAATATCAAATGGGGCAACGACCATGGAGGATGAGTTCAATCTGTGATAAAGTATTGTTGACTTACTCGGTGTGCAAAGTTCTCGACCTTGGATTGAAATCCCCAGACTTCAAACTTCATCTTGATTGCCTTGTACGAACACATCACCGGCTTGGTATTTTCCTGAATAATGATAAACGAGAAGGATGAGTATTACCTGATTAAGAGCTTTGCTTCCAATTAGTCGACCTGTCTGAAAACTATTATACTACAGTTTAAGATGCAAAACTTCGTTTACAGGTTAAACTATCAGCAAAATCGCAAAGTTTTCTCATAGGAATAAACTGCAAGGGTGAATGAACTGAGATGCGTTCTAACCTATGGGGTTCCATACAATAACACCTACTGTTAGAATATATTCAATAAACACCTGGTGTAAGAATGTACTTTTACATACCATAACACAGGATACTTCTTTACATTCCATACTTCTGTACATACAATAACATCTTTTTTTACATACTATCACTACAATAACATAGAATACTTTTTTTGCGTACAAAAACATTCTTTACATACCATAACACCTAGATCTTTAACATACAATTACACCTACTGTTAGAATACTTCTTACAAAATAAATAAAATAACATAGAATACTGTTAGACCTACTGTTACAATACTTCTTACAATTACATTCTGTACATATATTAACATACATAATTACATTCTTTTACATACCATAACACCTAGATCTTTAAGACTATTAAATACATTAAAAATCTCCGCTGCAGTTTTTATGGTAGATAGTCTATATCATTATAAGAGATATTTATGTCTGAAATTGGAGGCGTGCGAAACTAACACAATTGGCTTTTTAATGGTTAACGGTTAATGCATATTCATATTAGCTGAACACAAGTCGAGAGGCTGGAGGGAAGAAACCTTTCATCTCTTTCTAGCACACAGCAGAAGAGGAGGAAACTACTGATTCTTTATTTTACATAACCATGGCAATGTCCCTGAGGTTTTTCACTAAATCTAACATCTAAAGGTTTCCATAAAACTCGGTTAAACTTCTAGCCCTATTTTAGAGAGGTTAAGAAGAGTTTAATATCTCAATAAAGAAGAAGAAGAAGATTATTGAAAACCTTCAGGTGCTTTTAAATATAGTCTGTCTGTCTGTCTGTCTGTCTGTCTGTCTGTCTGTCTGTCTGTCTGTAAGTATCTATGTTTACGTTGCTGTTTCTGGTGGGTAATGAAATGGAACAGATGCATCCGCTCACCCACAGGGAACTTTTAATCCTTCCTACATAACTTTAATCTTACCCTCGGCGATAACGTGAAACAAGGGAATTTTACGATGACATTAACGTCAAAGGTGTTTTACCTTTGATGTTATATTAATTATATAAACACTCTACTCCTGTCTTATGGAGGTTAATGAGAGTTCACTTGGAAATACAAAGCTGGAAGATGCATTTAAGAATCACTCAGACATTTTTCAGATTTCAAATCTGCAAGTCTACACTGTAACTAAAACTACCTGTATACTTGATCAAGTCTTCAGAGCCTTGGGTAAACACAATCTGCATGATATCTCCTGAATAGAATATGCTTATTTCTCAGCTGTTTGTGCCCGCTTTAACGTTACCTTGGGGGCAAATTTTTGGTGATCTATTCCGTTTGTCCGTTGGACAAATTGGTCGGCTGTATTGAAATTGTTTTGGACGTCTCTGACGACCGTGTTTCCTTCCAACGAGCCAACTTCAATGAGTTGTAATTGTAACCATGGCAAATGTTTGAGAGCTGAGTTAAGTCTATTTTGACATTCATGGAAAAGTGAAGCGGGGAACATGAAAGATGACTCACTTATGTCACTTTTGAAGCGCCCTCATATTTGAAAAGTAGCAAACTATACACTTACATAAAAAAGACAAAAAATTCTGAAAAAATTAGGGAAACATTTTCTGCCTAGTTATTTCACAGATGTTACAAGAAAATGTTCACTCTTAAACCCAGGGTTTAACCTTTTAAGTTAACTAAGAAATACTGTTTAAACTGTACAAATATTTAATTAATTTTAATTAATTAATTTTAATTAATACCTACCCTCCAACCTTCCTCCAATGGACCTCTGTCTGTTTTCTTGGATTTGAACTTTCTTAGATCCTGCAATTAAGAAAGAAAAACAAAAATTATAATTTAAAAAATCGTAAACATAATTTTATCACTGCATCAATGTGGGATTCCTGGCCCACTTGATGCCTCTACTGTGCCCCCATCCCAAACCCTACAGAAAACATATGCCCTATATATTTAATGCCAGATGGTCATGAAATCATTGGTTTAACGTAATAATTTGCCGGTCAATTTCACCTACAGGCAGCTGTTTCTCTTTTTATAGTGATAGATCTAACCACTCTTAACCTTATCTGAAATAGTCCCCATTTTTTAGTTGGTAAACCTACTGCATTGCCTTTGAATAAACAAAAACATCTTAAACAAACAATATTGAAACAAACTACTTATATTTTTTCTTCAACAAGCAAATTTAATGGCAGCTGTTTTTGATCCTGCTAGAACTGATAAAATCTTCTGGTTTTTATCAAGTTTCATAACGTGTATTTCTGCAAGATCTCCACATCTTTTATATCTTGCATAAATTAAAGGCCATCTTTATCATATATTAAGAAAGTGCTCTTGGCAAACTGCCATCACACAGGCCTATAGATGTTAGGAAAAGCATTTCAAGGTAAGACAACTTTCTTTTTTTTTGGGGGGAAGAGTTGGTTCAAAATGACAATTCATCTGTGAAATTTGAAAGAAATGAAGTTCATATGAACAATCTACTTTAAGTCTTATAATATAACTTACAGCATACAGACAATGCTACATGAAGTCAAGCAAAAAATGACCAGCAAGTAATTTAGTTTATAGCTCGAGTATAACTATACAGTGCATTGCAAACAAACAGGAGAGAATTAGCATAAGCCTAAGCTTAGCTTATGATTGAGTACCTCTGCAACACCGTTTATACCTCTAAAATGCTTTTGATAAGAAGTACCTCTACAAAGCCTTAGTCGATGAGAACAGAAACAGGACTTGGGATTCATAAAAATATCTGTTGAAGGCTTTCTATAAAAAGTCTACACGTAAACATGACTCACATTTAAAATCAAGTCCAATAGCAGCAAATAGTGTTGTTTACAGTATAAGCTCTACTCAGCCACTCATATACCTACTGGTGTATACAAAATTTGTACTTTGTTGCTCTTAAAATCCCATAAAATTGCACCTCACTACCACCTTCAAGCAGTTATTAGTTTTCATTTCAAATAACGGAAGTTAAGAAAGTTGAAAATCTTGAATTTTGTGTACAAGTTGGTTTCAACAACACATGTGGAAGAAAAAGTTTCTGTTGAGAACCAAGTGGAATCGTTCTCTCTTTGAAATCAATTTCTAGTTTGGTCTTTATTGTTTTACTCCATTGCAATCCCATTTTGAATTCTACTGCTTTTTGTAGATTTGGAAATACAGCTGCCCAACTAAAATGAGTTGCATCAAATGCTGGTAATTACTATGACAAATAAATTATCGTCAAAAAGATGTCTGTAAACATTTTCATGCATCGGTTGTCAAATCTACTTCAGGTCTACTTAAGGTCCTAGAAAAATACTTGAGAATGTTTGTTGGTATTAAAAAGTAATCTGAACAGCTAGATTGATTGCTCGAGATGATTTATACTGCTGGTATGACTGAGGACTGTTAATCAATGTTTAATTAAATTGGCTTTATCTCAAGGGTCATAGTTCTTGGTGATTAGAAA